>CAJHNH020001133.1:0-52500 GCA_905116865.2 Candidula unifasciata
TAGACAGTCTAGCATCATCTCTCAGTCTGCCCCTGCCGTAGACAGTCTAGCATCTCTCAGTCTGCCCCTGCCGTAGACAGTCTAGCATCATCTCTCAGTCTGCCCCTGCCGTAGACAGTCTAGCATCATCTCTCAGTCTTCCCTGCCGTAGACAGTCTAGCATCATCTCTCAGTCTGCCCCTGCCGTAGACAGTCTAGCATCATCTCTCAGTCTGCCCCTGCCGTAGACGTAGACAGTCTCTCAGTCTGCCCCTGCCGTAGACAGTCTAGCATCATCTCTGCCCCTGCCGTAGACAGTCTAGCATCATCTCTCTTCCCCTGCCGTAGACAGTCTAGCATCATCTCTCAGTCTGCCCCTGCCGTAGACAGTCTAGCATCATCTCTCAGTCTGCCCCTGCCGTAGACAGTCTAGCATCATCTCTCAGTCTGCCCCTGCCGTAGACAGTCTAGCATCATCTCTCAGTCTGCCCCTGCCGTAGACAGTCTAGCATCATCTCTCAGTCTGCCCCTGCCGTAGACAGTCTAGCATCATCTCTCAGTCTGCCCCTGCCGTAGACAGTCTAGCATCATCTCTCAGTCTGCCCCTGCCGTAGACAGTCTAGCATCATCTCTCAGTCTGCCCCTGCCGTAGACAACCATCATCTCTCAGTCTGCCCCTGCCGTAGACAACCATCATCTCTCAGTCTGCCCCTGCCGTAGACAACCATCATCTCTCAGTCTGCCCCTGCCGTAGACAGTCTAGCATCATCTCTCAGTCTGCCCCTGCCGTAGACAGTCTAGCATCATCTCTCTCTCTCTGCCCCTGCCGTAGACAGTCTAGCATCATCTCTCAGTCTGCCCCTGCCGTAGACAGTCTAGCATCATCTCTCAGTCTGCCCCTGCCGTAGACAACCATCATCTCTCAGTCTGCCCCTGCCGTAGACAGTCTAGCATCATCTCTCAGTCTGCCCCTGCCGTAGACAGTCTAGCATCATCTCTCAGTCTGCCCCTGCCGTAGACAGTCTAGCATCATCTCTCAGTCTGCCCCTGCCGTAGACAGTCTAGCATCATCTCTCTTTCCCTGCCGTAGACAGTCTAGCATCATCTCTCAGTCTTCCCCTGCCGTAGACAGTCTAGCATCATCTCTCAGTCTGCCCCTGCCGTAGACAGTCTAGCATCATCTCTCAGTCTGCCCCTGCCGTAGACAGTCTAGCATCATCTCTCAGTCTGCCCCCCCTGCCGTAGACAGTCTAGCCCCTGCCGTAGACAGTCTAGCATCATCTCTCAGTCTGCCCCTGCCGTAGACAGTCTAGCATCATCTCTCAGTCTGCCCCTGCCGTAGACAGTCTAGCATCATCTCTCAGTCTAGCATCTGCCCCTGCCGTAGACAGTCTAGCATCATCTCTCGTAGACAGTCTCATCTCTCAGTCTGCCCCTGCCGTAGACAGTCTAGCATCACCTCTCAGTCTGCCCCTGCCGTAGACAGTCTAGCATCATCTCTCAGTCTGCCCCTGCCGTAGACAGTCTAGCATCATCTCTCAGTCTGCCCCTGCCGTAGACAGTCTAGCATCATCTCTCAGTCTGCCCCTGCCGTAGACAGTCTAGCATCATCTCTCAGTCTGCCCCTGCCGTAGACAGTCTAGCATCATCTCTCAGTCCTCCCCTGCCGTAGTAGTCTAGCATCATCTCTCAGTCTTCCCTGCCGTAGACAGTCTAGCATCCCTCTCTCAGTCTGCCCCTGCCGTAGACAGTCTAGCATCATCTCTCAGTCTGCCCCTGCCGTAGACAGTCTAGCATCATCTCTCAGTCTGCCCCTGCCGTAGACAGTCTAGCATCATCTCTCAGTCTGCCCCTGCCGTAGACAGTCTCCCCTGCCGTAGACAGTCTCTCAGTCTCAGTCTGCTCCTGTCTTCCCTGCCGTAGACAGTCTAGCATCATCTCTCAGTCTGCCCCTGCCGTAGACAGTCTAGCTATCATCATCTCTCAGTCTAGCATCATCCCCTGCCCCGTAGACAGTCTAGCATCATCTCTCAGTCTGCCCCTGCCGTAGACAGTCTAGCATCATCTCTCAGTCTGCCCCTGCCGTAGACAGTCTAGCATCATCTCTCAGTCTGCCCCTGCCGTAGACAGTCTAGCATCATCTCTCAGTCTTCCCTGCCGTAGACAGTCTAGCATCATCTCTCAGTCTGCCCCTGCCGTAGACAGTCTAGCATCATCTCTCAGTCTGCCCCTGCCGTAGACAGTCTAGCATCATCTCTCAGTCTGCCCCTGCCGTAGACACATCTCTCATCTCTCCTGCCGTCCCCTGCATCTCTCTAGCATCAGACAGTCTCCCTGCCCCGCCGTAGACAGTCTAGCATCATCTCTCTCTCAGTCGTAGACAGTCCCTCTCAGTCTGCCCCTGCCGTAGACAGTCTAGCATCATCTCTCAGTCTGCCCCTGCCGTAGACAGTCTAGCATCATCTCTCAGTCTGCCCCTAGTAGACAGTCTAGCATCATCTCTCAGTCCTCCCCTGCCGTAGACAGTCTAGCATCATCTCTCAGTCTGCCCCTGCCGTAGACAGTCTAGCATCATCTCTCAGTCTGCCCCTGCCGTAGACAGTCTAGCATCATCTCTCAGTCTGCCCCTGCCCGTCTAGCATCAGTCTGCCCCTGCCGTAGACAGTCTATCATCTCTCTCAGTCTGCCCCTGCCGTAGACAGTCTAGCATCATCTCTCAGTCTGCCCCTGCCGTAGACAGTCTAGCATCATCTCTCAGTCTGCCCCTGCCGTAGACAGTCTAGCATCATCTCTCAGTCTGCCCCTGCCGTAGACAGTCTAGCATCATCTCTCAGTCTGCCCCTGCCGTAGACAGTCTAGCATCATCTCTCAGTCTGCCCCTGCCGTAGACAGTCTAGCATCTCTCATCTGCCCTCCGTAGTCTAGCATCCCCTGCCCCCGTAGACAGTCTAGCATCATCTCTCAGTCTGCCCCTGCCGTAGACAGTCTAGCATCATCTCTCAGTCTGCCCCTGCCGTAGACAGTCTAGCATCATCTCTCAGTCTGCCCCTGCCGTAGACAGTCTAGCATCATCTCTCTGCCCCTGCCGTAGACAGTCTAGCATCATCTCTCAGTCTGCCCCTGCCATAGACAACCTAGCATCATCTCTCTGCCCCTGTCATAGACAGTCTAGCATCATCTCTCAGTCTGCCCCTGCCGTAGACAGTCTAGCATCATCTCTCAGTCTGCCCCTGCCGTAGACAGTCTAGCATCATCTCTCAGTCTGCCCCTGCCGTAGACAGTCTAGCATCATCTCTCAGTCTGCCCCTGCCGTAGACAGTCTAGCATCATCTCACTGCCCCTGCCGTAGACAGTCTAGCATCATCTCTCAGTCTGCCCCTGCCGTAGACAGTCTAGCATCATCTCTCAGTCTGCCCCTGCCGTAGACAGTCTAGCATCATCTCTGCCGTAGAGTCTACCATCATCTCTGTCCCCTGCCGTAGACAGTCTAGCATCATCTCTCAGTCTGCCCCTGCCGTAGACAGTCTGCATCATCTCCCTGCCCCTGCCGTAGACAGTCTAGCATCATCATCTCTCAGTCTGCATCTCCCTGCCCCCGTAGACAGTCTAGCATCATCTCTCTTCCCCTGCCGTAGACAGTCTAGCATCATCTCTCAGTCTGCCCCTGCCGTAGACAGTCTAGCATCATCTCTCAGTCTCTTCCCCTGCCGTAGACAGTCTAGCATCATCTCTCTTCCCCTGCCGTAGACAGTCTAGCCATCTCTCTGCCCCTGCGTAGACAGTCTAGCAGCATCATCTCTCAGTCTGCCCCTGCCGTAGACAGTCTAGCATCATCTCTCAGTCTGCCCCTGCCGTAGACAGTCTAGCATCATCTCTCAGTCTGCCCCTGCCGTAGACAGTCTAGCATCATCTCTCAGTCTGCCCCTGCCGTAGACAGTCTCTAGCATCATCTCTCAGTGCCCTGCCCCTAGCATCATCTCTCTTCCCCTGCCGTAGACAGTCTAGCATCATCTCTCTTCCCCTGCCGTAGACAGTCTAGCATCATCTCTCTTCCCCTGCCGTAGACAGTCTAGCATCATCTCTCAGTCTGCCCTGCCGTAGACAGTCTAGCATCATCTCTCAGTCTGCCCCTGCCGTAGACAGTCTAGCATCATCTCTCAGTCTGCCCCTGCCGTAGACAGTCTAGCATCATCTCTCATCTCTGCCGTAGACAGTCTAGCATCATCTCCCTGCCCCCGTAGACAGTCTAGCATCATCTCTCCTCCCCTGCCGTAGACAGTCTAGCATCATCTCTCAGTCTTCCCCTGCCGTAGACAGTCTAGCATCATCTCTCAGTCTGCCCCTGCCGTAGACAGTCTAGCATCATCTCTCAGTCTGCCCCTGCCGTAGACAGTCTAGCATCATCTCTCAGTCTGCCCCTGCCGTAGACAGTCTAGCATCATCTCTCAGTCTGCCCCTGCCGTAGACAGTCTAGCATCATCTCTCAGTCTGCCCCTGCCGTAGACAGTCTAGCATCATCTCTCAGTCTGCCCCTGCCGTAGACAGTCTAGCATCATCTCTCAGTCTGCCCCTGCCGTAGACAGTCTAGCATCATCTCTCAGTCTGCCCCTGCCGTAGACAGTCTAGCATCATCTCTCAGTCTGCCCCTGCCGTAGACAGTCTAGCATCATCATCTCTCAGTCCCTGCCGTAGACAACCATCATCTCTCAGTCTGCCCCTGCCGTAGACAGTCTAGCATCATCTCTCAGTCTGCCCCTGCCGTAGACAGTCTAGCATCATCTCTCAGTCTGCCCCTGCCGTAGACAGTCTAGCATCATCTCTCTCTGCCCCTGCCGTAGACAGTCTAGCATCATCTCTCAGTCTGCCCCTGCCGTAGACAGTCTAGCATCATCTCTCAGTCTGCCCCTGCCGTAGACAGTCTAGCATCATCTCTCAGTCTGCCCCTGCCGTAGACAGTCTAGCATCATCTCTCAGTCTGCCCCTGCCGTAGACAGTCTAGCATCATCTCTCTGTCTGCGTAGACAGTAGACAATCTAGCATCATCTCTCAGTCTGATACTGTCGTAGACAGTCTAGCCTCATCTCTCTCTCTCTCTACCCCTGCCGTAGACAGTCTAGCATCATCTCTCTCTCTGCCCCTGCCGTAGACAGTCAAGCCTCATCTCTCTCTGCCCCTGCCCCTGACAGTAGACAGTCAGTCTGCCCCTCATCATCATCTCTCAGTCTGCCCCTGCCGTAGACAGTCTAGCATCATCTCTGCCGTAGACAGTCTAGCATCATCTCTCAGTCTGCCCCTGCCGTAGACAGTCTCCACACCTCTCATCATCTCTCAGTCTGCCCCTGCCGTAGACAGTCTATCATCATCATGTTCTCCCCTGCCGTAGACAGTCTTGCCATATCTTGTCAGTGTTTCCTATGCCGTAGACAGTCTAGCCTCATCTCTCAGTCTGCCCCTGCCGTAGACAGTCTAGCACCATCTCTCAGTCTGCCCCTGTCGTAGACAGTCTAGCATCATCTCTCAGTCTGCCCCTGCCATAGACAACCTAGCATCATCTCTCAGTCGCCCTGCCGTAGACAGTCTAGCATCTGGTACCTTGAAGGTTTGGCCATTCATTACACGCACCTCTGAGAGACCTAAATATGACATCACCTTCAGCTCTGGAAGGCGTCCTGATCTCGTGAACGCTAGCTAATGGCTTATGTGCACGGCCATCTTTAGATATAAATTATAAATATTAGAATTTACAACCGGACGTGCTTATTTGTTACCGGGTTCACATCATCGTCGTCATCAGTTATCTTCGCACCTCGTCATCTGTCAATCTCATTGGTCGTCAGCGTCATCAGTTATCTTTGCCCCTGGTCATCTGTCAATCTGATTGGTCGGCGAGTGGTCTTTATCTTTTACAGTGGATAATTAGTTCATTATTTCACAACAATAAATTGTGTTTGTTAAATCTAACACTTATGTTTTTATGTAGGCGACAACGAAGTCATTTAAAATCAACTTTGAATTATATTTGTTAATACTAGCACTTGTGTGTTTACGAAGGCGTCAGGGAAGTCATACAAAACCAACATCATATATGTGCAATGTGAGGTGGCGTTGAAGAGCTCTTCTGTGGAGTGGGTGTAGGTAGCTATAGTAATGTCCGTCCGGCTTGCGAGTTCGGTAGCAATAAATCTTTTCTGGGCTCTTGAGGCAAGAGATGTTGCTGCAATATCTACGTCATGTCGGAACTAGCAACTTTCTTATCAGGATATGTTCGTAAGCCGACAACAAGGCAATCTACAGACAGACTGTAGATCTCTCTCTCTCTCTCTCTCTCTCTCTCTCTCTCTCTCTCTCTCTCTCTCTATATATATATATATATATATATATATATATATATATATATATATATATATATATATATATATCGCACTCTCTATCTCTATCTCTATCTCTCTCTCTCGATCTCTTGCTGTCTCCCCTCTGTGTGTCTGACTCTGTAATTATGTCTTTGTCAGTTTGTTTATGTCTCTATATGTTTGTCTTTCTCTCTCTCTGTGTCAGTCTACATCGATATTTTCTGTGCCATTATATACATCCTTCTCTGCATCTCTGTCAGCATGAATATATGGCTCGCTCTATCTATCTGCATGTCTCTCTGTAATATGTATTTGTCTGTCTGTCTGTCTTTATGCCGGTCAGATGGTCGCAACAATGTGATGTGCAACACTGACACAAACATGGCAACCAGCAGGTCAAAACACCAAAAGACCATGTGTAACTCTGTGATGTGCAACACTGAAACAAACATGGCAACCAGCAGGTCAAAACATCAAAACACTATGTGTAACTCTGTGATGTGTAACACTGACACACACATGGCAACCAGCAGGTCAAAACATCAAAACGCCATGTGTAACTCTGTGATGTGTAACACTGACACAATCATGGCAACCAGCCTTGTCAATACATCAATACACCATGTGTAACTCTGTGATGTGCAACACTGACACAAACATGGCCGCCAGCAGGTCAAAACATCAATACACCATGTGTAACTCTGTGATGTGTAACACTGACATAAACATGCCAGCCAGCAGGTCAAAACATCAATACACCATGTGTAACTCTGTGATGTGTAATACTGACACAAACATGCGAGCTGGCAGGTAAAAACATCAATATACCATGTGTAACTCTGTGATGTGTAACACTGACACAGACATGGCAACCAGCTTGTCAGAACATCATTATACCATGTGTTACTCTGTGATGTGCAACACTGACGCAAACATGCCAGCCAACAGGTCAAAACATCAATACACCATGTGTAACTCTGTGATGTGTAACACTGACAGAAACATACCAGCCAGCAGGTCAAATCATCAATGCACTATGTGTAACTCTGAGATGTGCAACACTGAAACAAACATGGCAACCAGCTTTGTCAAAACATCAATACACCATGTGTAACTCTGTGATGTGTAACACTGACAGAAACATACCAGCCAGCAGGTCAAAACATCAATACACCATGTGTAACTCTGTGATGTGTAACACTGACAGAAACATACCAGCCAGCAGGTCAAAACATCAATACACCATGTGTAACTCTGTGATGTGTAACACTGACACAGACATGGCAACCAGCTTGTCAAAACATCAAAACACTGTGTAACTCTGTGATGTGCAACACTGACGCAAAAATGCCAGACAACAGGTCAAAACATCAATGCACCACGTGTAACTCTGTGATGTGTAACACTGACAGAAACATACCAGCCAGCAGGTCAAAACATCAATGCACCATGTGTAACTCTGTGATGTGCAACACTGACGTGATGCTGACCCCATCACCCACTAAGTGCCGACTGGTCTATAAAATATAGGTAATGTACTTTTGTAAACATTCCGTATAGTTCTCTACAGCTATCTATCGCTGGAATTTTCCCTAATCTCATAAACTTATTGCAACCGGTCATATATTCGGTGAGGTGTAGTTAGTAAAAAAAAACTTATATCAGGTCAACGAACTTACGGGGGTTAGATAAAACTCATGGGCAAAAGGTTTTTAAAAAAAATATGAGCTGTTACCAGATAATTGTATGGTGACAAACCATCACTTTAAAGTATTTCTGACACTTGTCTTCTTCGGCGATCGCCCTTAAAAGGGCCGTTGGCGTGTCGCGTTGTGGTTTACAGCAAGGCTGCGATATCTACCCCTCTCGTTTCAATACATCCGATCTCAACAGACCCCTAGATAGTCTCCTTTGTTGTGGAACACTTTTCAAGCAGAAATAGAGTATTGTCCTCCCCTCAAATGGTTGCTGGAACCCACAAGGTGGTCGGATATATCTGCACAACATAAGGAGATGAGAATATTTCAGTTAAGATTCAGCTTATGTCTAATATTATCCTCCCACTTAAATCGCTGTCTACCCCTCCCCTCGTTCGCTTGTTTTCAACTTATCCCTTGAGTATGGTTTCTATAAAGGTGTTATGCGTTTTAATTTGCCCGCAATACTTAATAAGTTGCTTTTTGTATTAAGTACGAATTTAGTTCGACAACCGAGATTCTGTTGTAGAAATACTCGTATCTGTACCATAGGTTATCTTCTCCTCCCCTTCTCCCTTTACCATGTCCGTTGTCCTGGAGAAGGACCGTTCCTGCTCTCGTACTTCTGATCGCCTCGACCAAGGGTACAGTTGACGAGTTTCTCTAGTGGTAGCGGCGTCCGTTGCTTGCGAGTCCGACTCGTAATCCAGTGTACCAATATCGAAAACCACTGCTGGCTGCGTGGATTTTTATTATGGGACGGGGCGTCGCAGGTCGTCCCAGCCTAAAATGGATACCAGGATGCGCTGTCCTGGGAAAGTAAAGACAGCCGGCGTAATGCTAGCCACATTACCCACCAAGTGCTGATGGTCTGTAAAAATATGGGCGCTCTTCCCATTAGCCCAATACGTCTAAAGATGTGGAAAGGGATCTTTACTTTACTTATCTTTGCACTGTGTTCTTTGTCTGCCTGGGGCAGACTTTGTCTGCCTGATATGGAAGCACAAAGAATTACTCCTAAACGGGCTCCAAGCGTTTTGTCAGTGTTAAAGCTAAACCCAACCGATCATTTCACAAAAACCGGCTGAGCTGTGGCTCTCATTTGAGAGACACGGGATCAAATCTTCAGTAAGGTGAGGAATATGCTTCTGTCAGGAAACAAAAGTAAAACCCTGACATGAACAGTGCGTGGCGACTGAATTAGCCATGCACATACCTGCTGCAGTTTTCTTGTTGTTGAAAAGGTACCAGAGGACACCAACACGTACGAATTTTTAATTTTAAATTAAAAACCATAAAAATGTCTTTAAACACACACACACACACACACACACACACACACACACACACAAACACACACACAAACTGGTGTATTTGTGTTGTATTGTTTGATTTGTATGTGCTGATGAAGGCTCTATAGCCGCAACGTTCACGTTTTGTTTGTATTTGTTTTATTGTGAAGTTTTCTACTATACTTTTCATTCGGCTTTTCTTGACACACACATATATGACCGGCTCACTTATATGTGAACAGAATTGAAATTGTTGTCCATTACATCATTGCTGTACCATTAATCTTCGCCCAGTTTGTTACAAATCTGTTGTAACGGATTTCACTGGGTGCAATGACTTTGATCTCATCAATATATTTTTTGTTGAAGTGTTCAAAGATGAGTGATTATATAATCTGTATATTGTTAAAAGCAGATTGAACAACTCTTTCTACAGCTGCAGATAAATGATGTAACGTCACATGACTAAGCATGACATTTTCTTACTAGTGGAAAAGCGATTTTGATATCTAGATTTTTCATCCAAAATTGTAAATGTATTTTATTTGATAGCGTTAAGTGGTTGATCTTGCACTTTCAGTTCCAACCATTCTTCTTTTTATCTGCTGACAATGTTCTTGTTTAATAAGGCTGCAAAATTACATGACCAAAGACGTAACTGACTGGTCTTCCTTCAGTGGCACTTGTATGATCCAGCGTACAATACCAACATTAAAAATATTGATGTTTAATTTTTAAAAGGTACCAAAACATCGCGCGTGATACCAAAAGTACAGTTTTGCTCGGCAAAGGTCAGTAATGTAAAAATTTGTAGGAAAGTACCAACTCTGGCTGCCCTGGCTATACGGCCCTAGATCATCAGGCTAAATAAATCCTCCCCCCCCCCCCAAACCCGGGTCTTACAACTCCTTAAAAATGGCACAGAACGAAAAAAAATACAGCTGACTTCAGTGCGTGTTGGCTTTATGGCTAAGTCGATGCGAACGCATCGTAATGCCGGGATGCCAGGTTCGATCCCAGCTGCGGGCCATGCACCTTGCGCTGGTTTCGACAGTGGTATCAAGAAAGCTAATCGCCCAGAAAGCAATGGCAAACTACTGGACGTAAATTTGCCTAGAAAAACCACACAACAGCCAGGGACTGTTGGGGTTGGTCCTGTAAAGGATACGCAACTAACCACTTCAGTGCGAAACAGTAATACTTTATGTAATTAATTGTTCCATGGCCACATCTTGGTTATCATGTCTGTTTGGAGACTATTTACCTCAATACACGACCCACGTTTTGTTGTTTCAGGTAATGCCAAAGATAATGAAAACACTAATTTACAATGATGTTTATTTGGTACTTGAATGGGGGAAAATCAAGGTTTGAGATGTTTGTACAAGAGACTCGCCTCCAAATATCTGACCTTGATATCGTGGGGCCACCTGGTACAAACCTGATAAGAAAATGTGGACCTATTTCGCCGGTACATGACGTCTGGTTCTGTCAGACCAGGTCGACACGAGTTAAAGTGCATTCAAATGTACAACGTTGATTAGTGAAACAATCAGTGTTCATATTTTGGCAGATTTACAACTGACATGATTAGTCAGATGGCTGCAGACGTCGGTTGCTATGCTACAAAATGGCCACTTCCGGACTGCTGATAAACAGAATAGTTATATTTGTTTATTTAAAAAAAAAACTCGACACCGGAGCATAGGGCTAGCAACTGATAACATTAGCAAACAAAACCGAACGTTGCAGCTATGGAATCTTGTTTGTTTATGTAGGTGTTGACGTATTGGTGACAGAGAAACGATACGTTGATGGCCAGTCAGGGGAAAAGATAAATGCCTGGGTATTGATCGACTTTGCTATGAGTAGGGGTATAAAGTATTATACGACGAACTAAATGATTGTTCTCGCTGTCTACGGGTGTTGTTATAACTCACATAATAAGGCATATTAAACATTGCGCAGTCTATTTATCAATATACAGCCATCGTTCTTGAAAATCAGACTCTATATAAATATACAGCCATCGTTCTTGAGAAACAGACTCTATATAAATTTACAGCCATCGTTCTTGAGAAACAGACTCTATATAAATATACAGCCATCGTTCTTGAGAAACAGACTCTATATAAATTTACAGCCATCGTTCTTGAGAAACAGACTCTATATAAATATACAGCCATCGTTCTTGAAAATAAGACTCTATATAAATTTACAGCCATCGTTCTTGAGAAACAGACTCTATATAAATTTACAGCCATCGTTCTTGAGAAACAGACTCTATATAAATATACAGCCATCGTTCTTGAAAATAAGACTCTATATAAATATACAGCCATCGTTCTTGAGAAACAGACTCTATATAAATTTACAGCCATCGTTCTTGAGAAACAGACTTTATATAAATATACAGCTATCGTTCTTGAGAAGCAGACTCTATATAAATATACAGCCATCGTTCTTGAGAAGCAAGAATCCAACAAGCCAACAATGTCGCATACCAGCTTGCCCCAATTTTAAAACACCCTGCTGTACCAGCTGAGATAAAAAGACAAATTATAAATACAATCTTTATACCGACATTAGGTTATCAATGTCAGACTTGGACATTAACAAAAGAACATGAGAGAAGACTAACCACCTGTGAAATGAGATGTTTGAGAATGACTGCGAATAAAACCAGAAGAGATCGAGTGAGAAACAATGTGATTACAAGAACTATTGGAACCATACCCATCGTTAAATTTATTGAGAAGCAAAGAATGAAATGGTTTGGTCACCTAATGAGAATGGAACCAACGATGCCAGCATCAAGAGCATACAACATGAAAATCGAAACAACAAGAGGCAGGGGAAGACCAAGAAGAATATGGATTGAAGGAGTCACGGACAACTTGAGACTTCATAACATCACGGCATATGAAGCGACTGAGCGCGCCCTGGCTCGGTTGCCGATCATCTGATAGACTGCGACGCCTAGCGGCACAAGCAGATTTTGACAAAAGAAGAAGAAAGTTCTTGAGAAACAGACTCTATATAAAAATACAGCCATCGTTCTTGAGAAACAGACTATAAATAAATATACAGCCATCGTTCTTGAGAAACAGACTCTATATAATTATACAGCCATCGTTCTTGAGAAACAGACTCTATATAAATATACAGCCATCGTTCTTGAGAAACAGACTATAAATAAATATACAGCTATCGTTATTGAGAAACAGACTCTATATAATTATACAGCCATCGTTCTTGAGAAACAGACTTTATATATATATATATATATACAGCCATCGTTTTTGAGAAACAGACTCTATATAAAAATACAGCCATCGTTCTTGAGAAACAGACTATAAATAAATATACAGCCATCGTTCTTGAGAAACAGACTCTATATAAATATACAGCCATCGTTCTTGAGAAACAGACTCTATATAAATATACAGCCATCGTTCTTGAGAAACAGACTATATATATATATATACAGCCATCGTTCTTGAGAAACAGACTATAAATAAATATACAGCCATCGTTCTTGAGAAACAGACTCTATATAAATATACAGCTATCGTTCTTGAGAAACAGACTTTATATATATATATACAGCCATCGTTCTTGAGAAACAGACTATAAATAAATATACAGCCATCGTTCTTGAGAAACAGACTTTATATAAATATACAGCTATCGTTCTTGAGAAACAGACTTTATATATATATATACAGCCATCGTTCTTGAGAAACAGACTATAAATAAATATACAGCCATCGTTCTTGAGAAACAGACTCTATATAAATATACAGCTATCGTTCTTGAGAAACAGACTTTATATATATATATACAGCCATCGTTCTTGAGAAACAGACTATAAATAAATATACAGCCATCGTTCTTGAGAAACAGACTCTATATAAATATACAGCCATCGTTCTTGAGAAACAGACTCTATATAAATATACAGCCATCGTTCTTGAGAAACAGACTCTATATAAATATACAGCCATCGTTCTTGAGAAGCAGACAGAGAAAAGTCCATTTGAAACTGGAAACATGTGAGCTGGAAAAGTGTACACGTCCAAGAGAAACTCTGATGGGGAAGTTAGTGAGAGAGACCAAAGGTATTTGACTGGATTCCATCCATGATATCGAAACGATTGCACAAGATGGAATAGAGTGGATGAATAGACTGCGAGCCACGTGTGATCTATAAGTGGCACAACCGGATGATGATGATGATAATAATCTTGTGACGATATCGTATTGATGGTGATGTAATGATGATGATGTGATGGTAAAGGTAATGTAATAGTATGATAATCTGATGATAAAGATGAAAAACTTGATGTGATGTGTGATAAAAAAAATTATGTGATAGTCATGTGGGAGTCGCCGTGGCGGTTGGTGGGTTCGCTCCCTGGTGAAGCCAAACTATTTTCAAAAATGACCTTGGCTCTCAGGTCGACCCAGCCTTGAGTGTGTACCGGGTGCAGTCCCGGGAAGTAAAGGCTGTGACCCGTTTGCTATGAAGCTGAAACTAAGATAACCACATTACCATATTATACCCACCATGAACATGCTCTAGAAAACATCATACCCATCATGAACACGGTTTAGAGAAAATGAGTAATTATCTTATAATGAATAAATACTGCTAGCAGACTTGATGCAGAAGGCGGGAATTTGTACCCAGCAGTTTCTCAATGTCAAAGTTAGAGGCGAGATGTCTTGTCATTGTTGACGTCATACCGCATGAAACTTTTCGGTGGATGCTTATTTTACGCACATTTAATGTCCAGAATTCCCCAGGTGTGATGTTAGATAGACGGGACAGGCGCTCCGTGGTACGATGGAGCGTAGGTGTCAGATCTCCTTTTTTCCCCAATTAATCATGAAGCTACAACACAACACTGCTGCTTGCTCAACTCAATAAGATTTTTGTTTCTTCGTAAACTTTCGAATATCAGCAAAAGCATGTTTATAGAATGCAGAGGTCAACTGAAAGTTTGTGACCTCTCTGTAGTTTGTTTTGAAATAAACTGGGGCTTAGTCTTAGTTTTGGTATTAATGTAGGTTTTAACTCGACTATAATCGGGTTTCCCCATACTTGCTCCTGTGCCAGTGAAAATCAGATGAAACGTCCCTCACTGTCTTTTTTGAAAAACTTGTGACTAAACAATGAATACTGGCACATTACAGAAATATGCGCAGACAGTAAATTCATATGGCAGTTGCTAGAGACGCCAGAGCCAACAGTCGCCACAAGAAATGCAGTTTGTAGTTGATGGAAGTAGTCGGGCACGATAAGTTGGATATATAATAGATAATTCACCAGTTTACACGTAAATCGGCTACGGGCCATATTGAATACCGAGATACAACCGCTAGACAAATTAATCGCATTCAAGATTAAAAACACAGCCCACAAAGTTGGACTATGTTAGAACAATTTATATGTTCTGTACGAGTTTGACACTATTGCAGAAAATATTCGGCCACCAATTTATCACATCTATAGCAACATTGACATGTGTCTCCTATCATTACTCTATCAACCAAGTGGCGTTTCACACAGAATGTATTATTCAAAAATACATGTTATTTATCTACACTCATAGAAAGAAGTAGAAAGATAGGACACACAAGACAACATAAACACTGAAAGCCATAGTTCATGCCAGGAATCGAACCTTTCACCTCCAAATCACGACAGCGCTTGGCTACAGGAACAAGTGTATTAGGACGCATTACCAACTAGGCGCACATACAAAGGTATCGCAGTCATTAACCGTGTTTATAGCACCGCTTGAGCTCCCAACTCTACGGAATATGGACAGAGTTCGTCTCTGAATAGTGGCAATGGTTATAGACGTTCAAATTAACCAAGAACAGGTCGATAACAATATGAAAGATTCGGTTCTGGTAACTAACGTTTTAGATTTTTGTGTGGTTTCCTGAGTGTCCATCCGTCTTTCTGTTTCTGTCTGTGAGCGCCAATCAATACAAATCAGTTTGATTGATGTTTGTTTGGCCACGGGAGTTCCCCTATAGTTTTGTTGTTGTTTTGTTCAAGTGGTATTTCAGCCTTCTGTACAGTGGAAATATTGCCACTTGTTGGTAGTTGTGCATTATCTTTCTAAATGCCTGGATGCTCTGATTTCTGTTACATTCTTTCAAGTGCTGCTTAGAAAGCTCTTGGCCTCTGAATACTTGTATCAAGTGTCGTCTCCACAATGTAGGTCAGCTGTCTTTGGGAATATTACTTGATGAGGCCACTCTGGGGCACAGCAACCTAGTGAAAGGGGGAGGGGGTATGTAGCGGGTAAATTCGCTTTACACTAGCGACTGCACTATGTGCAATTCACAGAAGGAACTACAAACATTAAATCTTAATAAAGGTTCTTTAAACTGTTACACTACACATATATATATGGAGTAGGATAGTAACAGGTGTTCAAATTCTACTGGTATAGGATTTGAATGTATACAGAACATGGTCCATAATCCTGATGGGGAATATTTAGGAAACCAGTTCCATGACCACTCTTAAGAACAAGAGTTTACAGCACACAAAAAGAAAGGACATTCCTCAGTGTAAATTGTTCTGATGTCTGCACACTAGTACTCCTTTGAAGGGTTAACATGCTTACACACACAGACATACACAGTCATATTTCACAATATTCTCATTTTAACCACATGGGTTCACATCACAATGAATGAGAAGCAGGGAGTGAGTTTACCAAGACCAGGAACTCATAACAGGTGCTTTACACTGTTTGAAAATAAATGGGATTGACATATCTCCATCAATATACTGGGTGCTGGGATAAATGTCAAAATACAATCATAGTTGACAATGGGCTTTCCATCTGTCACAGTATTAACATAAAATATACAACACTCACTCCAGTTTAAATCTAAATCCACACATGTGCTAATCTTATTCAGCAGAGTTTAGAAGTGGTGAGGGGTGAAATATAATTATTACATTTGTAAGGCCACCTGCTGTAGAACTGAAATGTATTCCTAGTAATAGGGAAATATATCTACAACAATAATAATTACAAGCATGGGCCATACATCTTTCTTCTTCTTTTCTGACAGTGTGAATATTAAATTCAGCCTCACTGTGTTATTCACTTTCCAAGCTCTTAAACTAGTCTCAGAATTATCTGGACTAAATCTAAATTAAAGCAAGACAGTGATTTATTAAGCTAATATCACCATGAGGTAAAAATTTAACTTAGAAGGGATTAGGTATAATGAATATACACTTCATTCCTTTTTAATTGTCCCACCATGCTGGAAACCGGAACTGGCCGAGATTTCACACGAGGACATAATTATCACTTAATTAATATAAGTATAATAATTGAAAATACCAATGCACGTTTCTAGAGCAAATAAACATCAATTAAATCATCAAATAGATCATATGTTTGCATACATGTACATACTAGATCATAAACGTGGTTAGTGAGGATAAAGAAATTTATCATAGTTTTTAAGCCATGTGGGGCATCAAATTTCATAATTCAGCAGATAAAATTAATTCAGAGGAATAATATCAATAGCTCAAATTACACTAATTATTATAAACTCACCCCTGGTAGGGAATTCAAACTCAGGCAACAAGACAACAGAACTAACTGAACTGTGTCAATTGGGGAGAACAAAATCTTGACTCCCCCAATCGAGCCTGGAATGAAAATGGAAGTGGAGAGTCCTACCAAGGGGGAAGTTACTATTCGTTACCCCTTTCACTACCCAATCGCCTTTTTAACTTTTAACTATTTAATTATAATTTTGCTACAATAAAGCATTAAGAAAAAGGTAAGAAAATTTCTTAATTAATTAAGCGTTACTCTGCTAATTAAAAGCAATAGGAAAATGTTTAGAACTTTGGTAATAATATTATCTAAACAAAGCAATCTTTAAAAGGACAGAAACAGCTGTCCAGACCAGCTCGTCACATATGCCCAACGAAGATAAGTTTGATATTTACATATCAAACTGGATACTGTTTCTGCTAACTACAATCCATCTGCTAAATTATCCCCTAATTAATCTGCTATGGGATCTCAATAGGAACAAAAAATTTCTCCTTAACAACTGACTGGGATTTGTAGCCCCGTCCCAGCGGATATGACCGACTGCGACTACAATACCAAAGTCTTTTCCCAGAGAAAGGCAAGGCGGACTGTCCGCTTCTCTGAAGAGAAAAAATCTTAAAGAAAAGGTGGCATAAGGAAAAGGTCAGTTCAATGTTCAGGATACCTGTCTGAGTGCGTCTTATCCATGAAACTATCTGGGAGGATTTACATGGAAGAAAAGGTAAGGGCTGCTTTCGACAGTGTACAGACCCTACAGTCTCAACCGTAGACTGGGTCTTGTGGGTTTCATCTGAAGATGAAGTAAAGGAAGGGTTCTTCCTCCTCTTGGCTGCACTGGCACAGACTGAAGTTTCTGGCCTGGTTGCAGAGGATTTGGCATAAGCCTTACCAGCTTTAGGGTTGGGATCCTTAATGGTCCTAACTAAACTGGCAAAAGACCTGAGCTTGAGGAGTTTACTCTTTAAGGGGTTCTCAGTAGACCTAGTTAGCTTTTTAGCAGTCTGTCTAGCTATCGGTCTAATCTTGGTGAAACACACAACTCTTTTCAGAAGAGGTGTCCACAAATGCTTTGGTTGGCTCATCTTGGATTGGACCAAGATGCGAGACTTTTGGTCTCTCACGACCTGCTTATTTGCAGTCGTCGGGTTGTCAAAGTTGTGCTTGCCCTTGGTTCTGAGGGGACACAACAACATACCATGAGACCTCAATGGCTTATCAGAAGCATGAGACTCATTTTCTTGGTAGTCAAAGTTGTGCTGGCCCTTGATTCTGAGGGGACACAACAACATACCATGAGATCTCAGTGGCTTATCAGAAGCATGAGACTCATTTTCTTGGTAGTCAAAGTTGTGCTGGCTCTTGATTCTGAGGGGGCACAACAACATACCTTGAGACCTCAAGGACTTATCTAAGGCCTGAGACTCTTTTTCCTTAACTTGTAAGCAGGACTGAGATGCATTTTTGCTTCTCTCAGTAAACTCTAGGATATCACTAGACTTACTGGAAAAATCTATGTCTTTAACTAGCACATGACTTTCTACTGACTGCGTGTGAGAATAAGTAGTGGGAGCATGGACATAAACAGACTCCGCTTTACAAGATACTATCTGCAGCGTGGAGCTGAAGTCTTCTGTCTCGCCACCTACCTTCTTCAAAGTTTCCTTGCTGTGCAAGCTTCTAGATAAAATAATATTATCTAAAATGGGGTTGGTTTTGGGAATAACACTTTTTATTTCTGCCAAGGAATGACCATCTTGACAGAAATCACCACCCTGAGTTAACTCAAGTTTTGTGGTAGCTAACCCACTAGTGGTCACTGCAGCCGCAGGCTCACTAGCTATGATCTCTTGACAGCTGCCAAGGATCTCACACTCTCTACCAGGGTTTTCATTTCCAGATTCTGTTGGGGTAAGGGATCTTTCTTCAATTACTGATCCTAAGTGACTGATACTTGTACTTGGCAAGGCATTTTTGGCTGACATGGAAGTGTCTGGCATTTTGGTTGTGAACATCCATAACTCTCGGGAAGGCTCGCCAGCAAAGGCTTTCTGGTTCCACTGAGCATGTTCAACAGCCTCTTTAAAATCTCTAGCTTGTGCATGCTGTTCCATTTGGACACATTCCAGTTGCCACTCCCAATCTTCCTTGACCTTCTCTGCAACACACTCTAGCAGTTTAATACCTGTGAATTTGCAAGCCTGACCCATTTCTATACTTCTAAAAAACCAATCTATAGAATCTACTTCCCTCCCTTGGACACCTACATTACTTTCTAGTTGAGATTTGGCATTCAACAAATCAGAGACATATATATCTAGCTCAGCCCCACTCAAACCTGCCTCATGAGCAGCAAAGTCTGAGATGGTCTTGCCCAAAAGAGAATGATATGCTGCCATCTCGGTTAAGCTGTAGTGACCCTTACAAGGATTTTGCAAATTATCACCTATGATTGCTGCTGAAATTATAGAGTACTAAACAAGACTCAGAAAATTAGGTCAACAGAGGGTTAGTAAGCAAATCACATATGCATCAATCAAATAATCAATCACAGAATCAATCAATCAATCAAAATGAAAAAAAAAGCAATGCAATTGTCAATCCATTTTAACAAATCCTTAACCTTATGGGCAACCATTATTTTGGGGATTTAAAATTGTCCTAGCCAATTATATATTTTGATTTCCTAAAGTCAGTGAACATTTAAACTATTTGTAAATTTCAGTTACATAATTACCCAAGTTAATTTTTGCTAACTTTAACAGGCAAACTAGTAACTAATGACTCTGAGCTCCCAGTGTTCTTTAAGTATATGCCATAAAATAAATCAAAGATGGCTAAACACTTGAACACAAAATTAAAAAAAAAATGCTGTTGTCTAGGAGTAAACCAGGAACAATATCAAGACAAGAAAAGATATATAATGTAGATTTCAGTCTTATTATTCACTTTGTGGTGTTAGCTTATAAACCCGGAGAACGCCTCACTTTGTGAGTGAGGTGACAAGTTCCGAGACGAGAATCCCACTTTGTGAGTGGGTTATATTCCGGGACGAGATCCCCACTTTGTGAGTGAGTGAATTCCGAGACGAGATACCCACTTTGTGGCGGGTAAATTCGCTTTACACTAGCGACTGCACTATGTGCAATTCACAGAGGGAACTACAAACATTAAATCTTAATAAAGGTTTATATCACCCCCAGCCTTGCTGGTTAAATTAGAGGATTTGGGGTTTGCCCACATCTTATTCCCTACTGTAATTAAGATTGTATATTTAAATGTTCTTAAGTTCACTGACAATGTTTACAGTTAAAATGAAACTCCATAAAACTGTAGGAACATTAAAACTAACATTTATTAGGATTTTCAATTCAATATAAATTCAAATGATAATTAAATGGCTGTGGATATAATCCGGTTATAAAGGTTAGTGGTCAACTTTGTCCTCTTAGCTGTAGCTTATGTCAGCTTCTGGCTAAGCCTTGGTGACACATCAGGCAGGCCGAATCTTCCAGTCCAGTCCAGACAATCGGGCATCTGCAGCTACTTATGGATTTACTTATGGAGCTCCCACCTGTAAGTACCATCTGGAACTAGAACAATAGAACAGTCCTTATACAAACAGTCAGGAAGGTTCTAACTGGAGACAGCAATACCTCCAGTCTTTAAACTGTTACACTACACATATATATAAGGAGTAGGATAGTAACAGGTGTTCACATTCTACTGGTATAGGATGGGAATGTATACAGAACATGGTCCATAATCCTGATGGGGAAATATTTCGGAAACCAGTTCCATTACCACTCTTAAGAACAAGAGTTTACAGCACACAAAAAGAAAGGACATTCCTCAGTGTAAATTGTTCTGATGTCTGCACACTAGTACTCCTTTGAAGGGTTAACATGCTTACACACACAGACATGCACAGTCATATTTCACAATATTCTCATTTTAACCACATGGGTTCACATCACAATGAATGAGAAGCAGGGAGTGAGTTTACCAAGACCAGGAACTCATAACAGGTGCTTTACACTGTTTGAAAATAAATGGGATTGACATATCTCCATCAATATACTGGGTGCTGGGATAAATGTCAAAATACAATCATAGTTGACAATGGGCTTTCCATCTGTCACAGTATTAACATAAAATATACAACACTCACTCCAGTTTAAATCTAAATCCACACATGTGCTAATCTTATTCAGCAGAGTTTAGAAGTGGTGAGGGGTGAAATATAATTATTACATTTGTAAGGCCACCTGCTGTAGAACTGAAATGTATTCCTAGTAATAGGGAAATATATCTACAACAATAATAATTACAAGCATGGGCCATACATCTTTCTTCTTCTTTTCTGACAGTGTGAATATTAAATTCAGCCTCACTGTGTTATTCACTTTCCAAGCTCTTAAACTAGTCTCAGAATTATCTGGACTAAATCTAAATTAAAGCAAGACAGTGATTTATTAAGCTAATATCACCATGAGGTAAAAATTTAACTTAGAAGGGATTAGGTATAATGAATATACACTTCATTCCTTTTTAATTGTCCCACCATGCTGGAAACCGGAACTGGCCGAGATTTCACACGAGGACATAATTATCACTTAATTAATATAAGTATAATAATTGAAAATACCAATGCACGTTTCTAGTAGCAAATAAACATCAATTAAATCATCAAATAGATCATATGTTTGCATACATGTACATACTAGATCATAAACGTGGTTAGTGAGGATAAAGAAATTTATCATAGTTTTTAAGCCATGTGGGGCATCAAATTTCATAATTCAGCAGATAAAATTAATTCAGAGGAATAATATCAATAGCTCAAATTACACTAATTATTATAAACTCACCCCTGGTAGGGAATTCAAACTCAGGCAACAAGACAACAGAACTAACTGAACTGTGTCAATTGGGGAGAACAAAATCTTGACTCCCCCAATCGAGCCTGGAATGAAAATGGAAGTGGAGAGTCCTACCAAGGGGGAAGTTACTATTCGTTACCCCTTTCACTACCCAATCTCCTTTTTAACTTTTAACTATTTAATTATAATTTTGCTACAATAAAGCATTAAGAAAAAGGTAAGAAAATTTCTTAATTAATTAAGCGTTACTCTGCTAATTAAAAGCAATAGGAAAATGTTTAGAACTTTGGTAATAATATTATCTAAACAAAGCAATCTTTAAAAGGACAGAAACAGCTGTCCAGACCAGCTCGTCACATATGCCCAACGAAGATAAGTTTGATATTTACATATCAAACTGGATACTGTTTCTGCTAACTACAATCCATCTGCTAAATTATCCCCTAATTAATCTGCTATGGGATCTCAATAGGAACAAAAAATTTCTCCTTAACAACTGACTGGGATTTGTAGCCCCGTCCCAGCGGATATGACCGACTGCGACTACCATACCAAAGTCTTTTCCCAGAGAAAGGCAAGGCGGACTGTCCGCTTCTCTGAAGAGAAAAAATCTTAAAGAAAAGGTGGCATGAGGAAAAGGTCAGTTCAATGTTCAGGATACCTGTCTGAGTGCGTCTTATCCATGAAACTATCTGGGAGGATTTACATGGAAGAAAAGGTAAGGGCTGCTTACGACAGTGTACAGACCCTACAGTCTCAACCGTAGACTGGGTCTTGTGGGTTTCATCTGAAGATGAAGTAAAGGAAGGGTTCTTCCTCCTCTTGGCTGCACTGGCACAGACTGAAGTTTCTGGCCTGGTTGCAGAGGATTTGGCATAAGCCTTACCAGCTTTAGGGTTGGGATCCTTAATGGTCCTAACTAAACTGGCAAAAGACCTGAGCTTGAGGAGTTTACTCTTTAAGGGGTTCTCAGTAGACCTAGTTAGCTTTTTAGCAGTCTGTCTAGCTATCGGTCTAATCTTGGTGAAACACACAACTCTTTTCAGAAGAGGTGTCCACAAATGCTTTGGTTGGCTCATCTTGGATTGGACCAAGATGCGAGACTTTTGGTCTCTCACGACCTGCTTATTTGCAGTCGTCGGGTTGTCAAAGTTGTGCTTGCCCTTGGTTCTGAGGGGACACAACAACATACCATGAGACCTCAATGGCTTATCAGAAGCATGAGACTCATTTTCTTGGTAGTCAAAGTTGTGCTGGCCCTTGATTCTGAGGGGACACAACAACATACCATGAGATCTCAGTGGCTTATCAGAAGCATGAGACTCATTTTCTTGGTAGTCAAAGTTGTGCTGGCTCTTGATTCTGAGGGGGCACAACAACATACCTTGAGACTTCAAGGACTTATCTAAGGCCTGAGACTCTTTTTCCTTAACTTGTAAGCAGGACTGAGATGCATTTTTGCTTCTCTCAGTAAACTCTAGGATATCACTAGACTTACTGGAAAAATCTATGTCTTTAACTAGCACATGACTTTCTACTGACTGCGTGTGAGAATAAGTAGTGGGAGCATGGACATAAACAGACTCCGCTTTACAAGATACTATCTGCAGCGTGGAGCTGAAGTCTTCTGTCTCGCCACCTACCTTCTTCAAAGTTTCCTTGCTGTGCAAGCTTCTAGATAAAATAATATTATCTAAAATGGGGTTGGTTTTGGGAATAACACTTTTTATTTCTGCCAAGGAATGACCATCTTGACAGAAATCACCACCCTGAGTTAACTCAAGTTTTGTGGTAGCTAACCCACTAGTGGTCACTGCAGCCGCAGGCTCACTAGCTATGATCTCTTGACAGCTGCCAAGGATCTCACACTCTCTACCAGGGTTTTCATTTCCAGATTCTGTTGGGGTAAGGGATCTTTCTTCAATTACTGATCCTAAGTGACTGATACTTGTACTTGGCAAGGCATCTAAATTAAAGCAAGACAGTGATTTATTAAGCTAATATCACCATGAGGTAAAAATTTAACTTAGAAGGGATTAGGTATAATGAATATACACTTCATTCCTTTTTAATTGTCCCAACATGCTGGAAACCGGAACTGGCCGAGATTTCACACGAGGACATAATTATCACTTAATTAATATAAGTATAATAATTGAAAATACCAATGCACGTTTCTAGTAGCAAATAAACATCAATTAAATCATCAAATAGATCATATGTTTGCATACATGTACATACTAGATCATAAACGTGGTTAGTGAGGATAAAGAAATTTATCATAGTTTTTAAGCCATGTGGGGCATCAAATTTCATAATTCAGCAGATAAAATTAATTCAGAGGAATAATATCAATAGCTCAAATTGCACTAAATATTATAAACTCACCCCTGGTAGGGAATTCAAACTCAGGCAACAAGACAACAGAACTAACTGAACTGTGTCAATTGGGGAGAACAAAATCTTGACTCCCCCAATCGAGCCTGGAATGAAAATGGAAGTGGAGAGTCCTACCAAGGGGGAAGTTACTCTTCGTTACCCCTTTCACTACCCAATCGCCTTTTTAACTTTTAACTATTTAATTATAATTTTGCTACAATAAAGCATTAAGAAAAAGGTAAGAAAATTTCTTAATTAATTAAGCGTTACTCTGCTAATTAAAAGCAATAGGAAAATGTTTAGAACTTTGGTAATAATATTATCTAAACAAAGTAATCTTTAAAAGGATAGAAACAGCTGTCCAGACCAGCTCGTCACAGGGTAGGGGGGTTGAGAACCTTGGGCACATAGAGCCATCACACACCCCCCCCCCCCCCCCCTCCTGAATCACACCTAAAGAATTTGCAAACTGACTAAGCTGTCGTACACAGGGTCTTCTTTTGAGTTTTTGTTTAATCACATCATTTATTAAATCAGTTTTTTTTAAACAGTTTTTTTACTATACAACATATTATTATTAATATTTTTACCATTACTGTTATATGTAATTTAAATATTATTCCAGTGTAACTGATAATAATAGTAATACTATTAAACACTTACAGATGGTTAAGCCTAGATTGTTAAGGGGACTTGCGCCCCCTCTCCCAAACATTGTTTTTAGCTATGTCCTTGCTTCCAAGGCCATATCTCTTGAAACGGAACCATTCTCGAACTACCACCTAAAAGCTTTCAGTGAGACTTTTGTTTTAAACAGCCCGCCTTTGAAATAAAACCTCATCATAATCTACTTGACAATCTATGCCAGGCGGAGATGGTTTTTTGTTAATTTTCACGAATTTAGCAATGCTGTGTAAAGTTTACATGACGTTGCGAACCATCCCCAAACATTAATTGGCTGTTATGGTTTTTCTAGGTAATATTTTATTTTTCCTTTTACGATTAGTAGTTTGATATTGCACTGAACGGTCAGTTCTCGGTTCACTATCGAAACCAACACAAGACAGTCTGCTGCCTAATCGCATCCAGCTGGGATCGAACGCGGCACCCCGGCATTGTGAAGCCTGTTCCCAACGCTTAAGCCACAGACGCCGACATTTTGCAAAGAACCACACATAATCTCTGCCTGATCGGGACTTGAGGTTTTTTCGTAACTATCACTTTAGTTCGTCACGCATCGCCTCCCTTAGTCTGCCCCTACCTCTTCTATCAATGATCTTTCTAGTCATCACGATGGTATGCAATGCCTTTTTTCTCATCAAATATTACAAGAACACTTAGTGTCTCTTTCTTACAGCTAAACGTGGGGAAAAGGAGGGGGGGCGTTATTTTCTACTAATTATCATTGCTTGGTCGGCACTTCAGGTCACTTTATGATCGTTGGGAACCCAAATATTACCTTACTGTTGTACTTGGTTTACCGAACTTAAATCCTGGCGTGGACAAACTATTTTAGGATCAACTGCATAGTCCATAGCATGATGTCAATTGGTCCACTGGTTCGGCACTATGTTTTGCTCTTCAGTGCTGGAGCAAATAAATTTACATCAGCGAGGGTATAGCGAGGCGATTCTCTGTACTCGTCCCCCGTCAACAGCATGCATGTGCTAGTCCCCAACACATCTGTCTCTGCTCTCTATTTTTTGTTGTTGTTGTTGTTGTTGACACCTCTCCGTGTTTCCTGACCACAACGTTTCATTATTCACAGACGATGGAGAATTTGACAGAGGGAAAAAAAAGACAGAATGAAGAAGGCCAAAAACATAAATTACCAAAAAAGCGCCACTTCTGAAGAATCTAAATATCGGCTAATAAATGCTTTCTTCGAACCAGCTTTGTGCTATGAATGCCAGACATGGACGCTCCTAGAAATACATAAACGCAAAACTACAGCATGTGACATGAGATGTGTAAACAGAACAGTCACCAATGAATAACTAAAACAACAGTAGGCACAGCACTGGTGACTAATTTCACAGAACATCAAGAATCAAATGTTTGGTCATCTCGTCAGAATAGAAAAAAAAACCCAGCCAACAGCTTGAGCGTATTAGGCTACATGAGAACACCAGGTTACAAGGCAAGAGGCCGACCAAGAAAGATATGGGTGGAGGAAGTAAAAGACACTGCAGTAGCGCATTATGACATTCGCACGTTGTTGCTGTTGCTGCTATTACTGCTGCTGCTACCATTGCTACAACATCTTCAGCATTCCGAGGTTCATTGCTTCCTAAAGCAGCCGCCTCCATTCATCTCTCTTACTGGCGCTCACTGAGTTAGTGATTCCAAGTCAGTGTTGCCACTTTAGATGTTTTACATCCAGATTGAGATGTTTCTCTGCATTTTGATGGCGTTTTTGACGTTTAGATGGTAGATGTTTTTCTATATGTTTTTCAGTTGAAGTAAATTTATCAAATCTAACCCAAGAAACAGGATGAAATTTGACCTATTAAATGCTATCTTGACAGTAAAATTCGGCTTGATAAGAGTAGGAGAAGGCTGTTCCACTTATCAGCTCCCTGATTGGGTATTAAAAGAAATGGGAATAGCTAAAGCATACCAGTCACATTGGATCTGAAGCTTCATCATCCAAGCTAAATTTATCCTGTGGGTCTTGTGAAGATAAGGACATGATTCTATAGGATAAGTCATATTATTGCTATGTAATTTGTGACTTTTTCAATTTGGATGTTTTTTCTAGATATTTTCCACGCACATTTATATGTTTTTAGATATTTTTTGACTCCGTTTTAGATGATTTTTGTAAAGAAAAGTGGCAACACTGCTGCAAGTGCATACAGGTCTACCTACATATGATCTCCACATCTGGCGGACATGACACTAACATTTAATAATCTATGAGTTCGCATGAAGCTAAAAACAATGAACCGCCATGGCGTCATGTCCTGCTCAGGGCTATGGAATGCCATAGGATGGGAGAATCAGAGCTGTCAAGTTCAAGGATATCAACTGCTAGAGGTCAACGGGAGCAACTAGCAGGTGAACGGAGCCTAGGTGGCAGGGCTGCCAATGCTGGGTTTTGCCCCCAGATCTGGGTTTTTATTTAACGGCTTAGGGATTTTTTTTTAAATATATCCTTATATAAAAGTGGGTAATGTTTCGTTTCGTAACTATAAATTTTGTACATTTTAACAATATGTTTTATTTTTTTGTTCTTTGTCTATGTATTGCTTGGATTTTTGGTTAGCGAAGCTTGGTTTTTAAAAAAAATCGCATTGGCAGCCCTGCTAGGTGGGGAGACTCCGGTATGCTCTCATTCTTAACTTAATCCTCTCTAAATGTACTACAAGACAATGCATAGGTCGAGGTGTTTGTGTGATATATTAAATTCACTTCTTATAGATCAGACGCCATTTGAAACGTTACGTATTTTGTATCGAGTATACAAACATGTCCATATTTATTGCAAGAAAGAATCATTCTGTGACTTGTGTTTGTTTAAGCGTTTCAATTTGTGTTCCAGTTGATATCTTCTTAGTTCACCACAATCATCATCATCATCATTATTATCATTATTATCATTATCATTATCATCATCATCAGGTAAGGCTACTGTGAAAGCCGGGCAAGCCATGGACCAGGCAGATATACTGAATGCTCTACAAGATTTAAAACGTTTGCATGAATCAAATGGGAACTGTAAATCTGCAGTCATGGTCAGATTGCAAGAACTCCAAGTAAAACGGGGTGTCGCCAAACATGAACACTACACGGGTAGCCAAAGAAGAATATTAAACCAACAGAGAACTGGTGTCTTCAGCCGCTTTTCGCTGAGGGATTTACTGAGAAGGGGATCCGAGCACTTATGGACTGAGTGGTGCAATGAGGATAATCTGTCGACTAACTAACTAACTAACTAACTAACTAACGAACTAACTAACTAACTAACTAACTAACTAACTAACTAACTAACTAACTAACTAACTAACTAACTAACTAACTAACTAACTAACTAACTAACTAACTAACTAACTAACTAACTAACTAACTAACTAACTAACTAACTAACTAACTAACTAACTAACTAACTAACTAACTAACTAACTAACTAATTAACTAACTAACTAACTAACTAACTAACTAACTAACTAACTCACTCACTCACTCACTCACTCACTCATTCGCTCAAGAAGAAGAAGAAGAAGAAGAAAGAAGACGAAGAAGTCATACAACAACAGCAGCCACAACCACAGCAGCAACAACATCAAGAACAGTCACCTGTACGTCAAGGCCCAATTAAAAATCCTTAACGAGACTTTGTCGTTCTTTTCTGATCTCTCATTCCTCTAACCCTTCCCCCCCCCCCTCCTCCTTTTCCGAACCACCCCTTGTTTTTCTTGTCCTTTCTTCCATCTTATATTAACCCATGGTCTAATATCCCACCACCCTGCCCCTGCCCACTGTATCGTTGGTAATACATTTCTACACCTTCTAATTGTCGCTCTGCTTATGATATCTTGATTAACTTATCCTGTTAGGTAATTAGTTTTACACCCACCACCTGACAAACTCCGCACCCTTCTACCGCGCTAGAGACTGTATGCAACTGCTACAACAGTTACCAATGACGTAACAAGTTGTGTCCTCAAATACCACTGGTCGCTCTCCAGATCCGGTCTGAGAGCAGCAAAGATGTGTATTGTTGTCAACACTCTCCCGTGCCTGACATCTAATTCCTGAATCCTACATTTGAGTGTCATTTTACTTTGATAAGCATGAGGAGATCAGGTACTTTTATAATTTTTGGCGTTTATTATCTTGCTGTTTAAGGCCTATCCTGTTGTGTCGTTACGTCTGATTGTTACACAGACATAACAACCAGATCCCCTGACAACGGTTCATAGTCGGGGAAAGGGACGCCCCTGCCCCCCCCCCCGGTCCACCCAGTCCACCATCCAGAAGCGTAGCAAGGGGAGAGTTGGGAGTGCGGATCGTACTGGGCGACATCACTGTGTGGAGTGACACAACATGGCAAAAATATGTATTTTAATTATACCCATATGTGTGTAAGTCTGTCTGTCTGTCTGTCTCTTTCTCTCTCTCTCGTGACCCGTTTGCTATGAAGATGAAACTAGGATTACCAGATTACCAGATTACCGATTGTGGTGCCTGTTTAGTGGCGCTTGGAAGAGTGTGGGCTCAACCTCCAAAAACATTATAAAGATATAGCGAAGATGATGATGACAGTCTCCACCTGTGCTACATTTCTGCCATGAATCTCCGTTGGTGTCGTTCTTCTAATCATTCCAGGATTGACGAACTCCTGAAATTATTCCTGGATGAACGAATTCCTGCAAAGATTCCAGAAGGCGGAATGTTCTAGCCGGGATTCTCCTCCGTGATATGTTTCTAGTTTAACCCCACGATAGCATACGCATCGTAGACATAAGGCGGTTCAGAAAATCACAAATATTTTGTCTACACGAACGGAAACAGCAAACGTGAAACAACCACATGAACAAGATATTCACAGTGTCCATTATTTTACTTGATCAGTGGCAACCAGAAAACTCACAAAAAGCACAACAAAAATGGCAGTTAAAGTGCCATTCAAGAGTTGTTTTTCTAACCTAGAATGCGAAATGTTGCGTGGATTCTGTTGTTGCACGTACACTGGAGGGCGATCCCTCAGGTAAACGAGCTGGGGTGAGTGTGGAATATATTGTCATGACATGCATTCTTGCCCCGAGCAGGTTCACTCAGTACAGACAGATGCACTCAGGAAATACATTTCTAAACAAGTACACCCACAAGTTTTCCAGGTAAATAAAATACACACAGTTCTAGGCCCAGAGAAAGATTAACTGGAGATCCCAAAGCGATCTGCCAACCGCCCTATTAATGGCCAGCACTTAAAAAAGATGATGCAAAAACATATACTCAACAGGCCAACAGGCTAATAGGCTAGCCACTGCACAATATAGCCCCCCAAAGATGAGTTGGTGTTAGTTAACCGTTGATCACACAGCGAGAAAACAATACAGGGTTGCTGAGATGTATTATCACCAATAATTGTGTATGTGGTCTAAGAGGCTCCCGTAACCTTTTATATAAATTCTTCTCAAAAGCAGTAGTTGTGTATTTTAGTCTACCTCGAGTTTACTATTATAATTATGTGCTGTTCGACGTAATAATGTTATTAACAATGTCTCAAAGAACAAATAAAGAATACATTTCCAACATGGGTACCGGAAGCTCTAGGTGCATGAAACCCATTAAAAAAAAGGGGGGGGGGAGAGAGAAGGGGAAAGGAGGAAGGGGCGCTCAGAATTTCTAGCCACGCATTAGAGAGAAATAATGTCCTTCTAATTCATCTTTTTTTATGGAGAGAGAAATGATGTCCTTCTAATTCATCTCGTTTATGAAGAGAGAAATAATATGCTTCTGATTAATCTCGTTTATGGAGAGAGAAATAATATCCTTCTAATTCATCTCCTTTATGGAGAGAGAAATAATGTCTTTCTAATTTATCTCGTTTATGGAGAGAGAAATAATATGCTTCTAATTTATCTAGTTTATGGAGAGAGAAATAATGTCCTTCTAATTCAACTCTTTTATGGAGAGAGAAATAATATGCTTCTAATTTATCTCGTTTATGGAGAGAGAAATAATGTCCTTCTAATTTATCTCGTTTATGGAGAGAGAAATAATATGCTTCTAATTCATCTCGTTTATGAAGAGATAAATAATATGCTTCTAGTTCATCTCGTTTATGAAGAGAGGAATAATGTCCTTCTGATTCATCTCGTTTATGGAGAGGGAAATAATGTCATTCTAATTCATCTCGTTTATGGAGAGAGTAATCATCATCATCAGTTCTCGTTATGCCTAGTGGCACATGAGGCTTCAGAGAGGACTTTCCATGCTTTCCTGTCCTGTGCAATCTTCAGTGCAATTTTCCATGTCAAAGATGCCGCCCTCAGGTCACTTTCCATCGTTTGTCTCCATGTTGTTTTTGGGCGCCCCTGTTGTTTCTTTCCCTCTGGTGTCCATATGAGAGCTGTTTTGGCAGGTATATCAGAAGTCATTCTCATAACGTGGCCAAGCCATTTCCATCTTCTCTTGGTAATCATACTGTCTAAAGTTTCTTGGTTTGTTGCTTAAAGTAGTTTAGTGTTTGAGATTGTATCTGGCCAGAAAATTTTGATAATTCTACGTAGACATGTGTGGTGGAAGGTGGACAGCTTGTGTGCATCCTTTTTGGTCATTCTCCAGCATTCCGCTCCATAAAGAAGAACTGGCAAATGATGCTCTTGTAGAATCGGAGTTTTGTTCCTCTGCAGTAATTGTTGGATTTCCAGATTTGCCTCATCCTTCCAAAAGCAGCTCTAGCTTTGTTCAGGCGTGACTGTGTCTTCCTCTGTCCCTCCCAGTAGGGACACCACACTGCCAAGATATGTGAAATGTTCTACGTTTTCAAGTGATTGGTTACTTATTGTTACTGGTTGTTGGTTTGAACTGTTTGTCATGATCTTAGTTTTCTTTGTATTTATTCTCAGTCCCACCATTTCTGCTGTGCAGTTTAGTCTGTTACTTTTCTCTTGTATATGTTCATGTTTATGTGATAGGAGTGCTATATCATCTGCAAAATCAAGGTCCTCAAGCATGGTGAATGGAGTCCATCGTATGCCTCTCAATGTTCTGTCTACTGTGTTCTTTAGTATCCAATCAATCACAAGGTTGAAGAGGAGAGATGACATAACACATCCCTGTCTTACACACCTGTCTTTACTGGGAAAGATGTAATTTTTTATACTGCAAGAAAAGTCTTTATAGAAGAGAGCAGTTATGTTGACTATTTTTTCTGGAATTCCATAATGTCGTAAAATTTCCCAAAGACCGTCTCTATGGACGCTGTCAAAAGCTTTCTCAAAGTCCACAAAATTATTATTCATACTTCTCTGCCATTCATTGCACTGTTCTAAAATGTTGCGTATGGCGAAGATGTGCTCAGTTGTTCCTCTGTCCTTTCTGAATCCTGCTTGTTCCACTCGTAGGCATTTATCTACTCCTTTTTCAATCCGCATTATGGTGATTTTACAAAATATTTTGCTTGGTACTGAGAGTAGAGTAATTCCCCTCCAATTATTGCACTCTGTTAAGTCTCCTTTTTTAGGGGTTTTTGACTATTGTTCCTTCAGTCCAGTCATCAGGCAACACTTCTTTTTCCCAAATATCCTTGAACAATGGTTCTAGAGTGCTAGCAGTTGTGTTGGGATCTACTTTGAGAAGTTCTGCTGGCAGTTCGTCTTTGCCTGGTGCTTTGCTGTTCTTTAAAGTGTGGATAGCTTTACGGATTTCTTGTTTGCTTGGTGGTTCAGTAATAATGTCCTGAGAGGCTGGTTCAATATCTGGGCGATTTTCAGGATCAGGTCTGTTCAAGAGGTCGGAGACCTGCATGTCTTATTTTTGTTCTGTGGTGAGCAGTCTGCCTTGTTTATCTCTGATGGGTATGCATTGATAATTGTTTGTGTTTGCTGGGTAATGTTATGTAGGGAGAGAGAAATAATGTCCCTCTAATTCATCTTGTTTATGAAGAGAGAAATAATGTCCTTCTAATTCATCTTGTTTATGAAGAGAGAAATAATGTCCTTCTAATTCATCTTGTTTATGAAGAGAGAAATAATGTCCTTCTAATTCATCTTGTTTATGAAGAGAGAAATAATGTCCATCTAATTCATCTCGTTTATGAAGAGAGAAATAATGTCCTTCTAATTCATCTTGTTTATGAAGAGAGAAATAATATGCTTCTAATTCATCTTGTTTATGAAGAGAGAAATAATGTCCTTCTAATTCATCTTGTTTATGGAGAGAGAAATAATGTCCTTCTAATTCATCTTGTTTATGGAGAGAGAAATAATGTCCTTCTAATTCATCTTGTTTATGAAGAGAGAAATAATGTCCTTCTAATTCATCTTGTTTATGAAGAGAGAAATAATGTCCTTCTAATTCATCTTGTTTATGAAGAGAGAAATAATATGCTTCTAATTCATCTTGTTTATGAAGAGAGAAATAATGTCCCTCTAATTCATCTTGTTTATGAAGAGAGAAATAATGTCCTTCTAATTCATCTTGTTTATGAAGAGAGAAATAATGCCCTTCTAATTCATCTTGTTTATGAAGAGAGAAATAATATGCTTCTAATTCATCTTGTTTATGAAGAGAGAAATAATGTCCTTCTAATTCATCTTGTTTATGGAGAGAGAAATAATGTCCTTCTAATTCATCCTTTTTATGGAGAGAGAAATAATGTCCTTCTAATTCATCTCGTTTATGAAGAGAGAAATAATATGCTTCTAATTCCTCTCGTTTATGAAGAGAGAAATAATGTCCTTCTAATTCATCTTGTTTATGGAGAGAGAAATAATATGCTTCTAATTCATCTCGTTTATGGAGGGAGAAATAATATGCTTCTAATTCATCTCGTTTATGGAGGGAGAAATAATGTTCTTCTAATTCATCTCGTTTATGGAGGGAGAAATAATGTCCTTATAATTCATCTCGTTTATGAAGAGAGAAATAATGTCCTTCTAATTCATCTCGTTTATGAAGAGAGAAATAATGTCCTTCTAATTCATCTCGTTTATGAAGAGAGAAATAATATGCTTCTAATTCATCTCGTTTATGAAGAGAGAAAAAATGTCCTTCTAATTCATCTCGTTTATGAAGAGAGAAATATTATGCTTCTAATTCATCTCGTTTATGAAGAGAGAAATAATATGCTTCTAATTCATCTCGTTTATGAAGAGATAAATAATATGCTTCTAATTCATCTCGTTTATGAAGAGAGAAATAATATGCTTCTAATTCACCTCGTTTATGAAGAGAGAAATAATGTCCTTCTAATTCATCTCGTTTATGAAGAGAGAAATAATGTTCTTCTAATTCATCTCGTTTATGAAGAGAGAAATAATATGCTTCTAATTCATCTCGTTTATGAAGAGAGAAATAATGTCCTTCTAATTCATCTTGTTTATGAAGAGAGAAATAATGTTCCTCTAATTCATCTCGTTTATGAAGAAAGAAATAATATGCTTCTAATTCATCTCGTTTATGAAGAGAGAAATAATGTCCTTATAATTCATCTCGTTTATGAAGAGAGAAATAATGTTCTTCTAATTTATCTCGTTTATGAAGAGAGAAATAATATGCTTCTAATTCATCTCGTTTATAAAGAGAGAAATAATGTCCTTCTAATTCATCTCGTTTATGAAGAGAGAAATAATATGCTTCTAATTCATCTCGTTTATGAAGAGAGAAATAATATGCTTCTAATTCATCTCGTTTATGAAGAGAGAAATAATGTCCTTCTAATTCATCTCGTTTATGAAGAGAGAAATAATGTCCTTCTAATTCATCTCGTTTATGAAGAGAGAAATAATATGCTTCTAATTCATCTTGTTTATGAAGAGAGAAATAATATGCTTCTAATTCATCTCGTTTATGAAGAAAGAAATAATGTCCTTCCAATTCATCTCGTTTATGGAGAGAGAAATAATGTCCTTCTAATTCATCTCGTTTATGAAGAGAGAAATAATGTGCTTCTAATTCATCTCGTTTATGAAGAGAGAAATAATGTCCTTCTAATTCATCTTGTTTATGAAGAGAGAAATAATGTCCTTTTAATTCACCTCGTTTATGAAGAGAGAAATAATGTCCTTCTAATTCATCTCGTTTATCAAGCTGGTGAATACAGTAGGCACATGGTACGTTAAAATCCTTAAATTCAGATCTGATGTGACACGAATGTATCAGGTAAGGAAAGAGTAGAAACGACTAGCAGCAGCAGCAGCAGCAGTAGCAGTAGCAGCAGCAGCAGCAGCAGTAGTAGTAGAAGTAGTAGTAGTAGTAGTAGTAGTAGTAGTTGTTGTTGTTGTTGTGGTGGTGGTGGTGGTGGTGGTGGTGGTGGTGGTGGTGGTAATAGTGGTGTTGGTGGTGGTAGTAGTAGTAGTACTAGTAGAAGTAGTACTAGTAGTAGTAGTAGAAAAAGAAATAATAATAATAATAATAATAATAATAATAATAAGAAGAAGAAGAAGAAGAAGAAGAAGAAGAAGAAGAAGAAGAAGAAGAAGATGATGATGATGATGATGAAGACTTGAAGGGGTCCAAAAAAAGGGAATATGAGGAAGAAGGATAAGAGTTAGAAGAACAAAACACACTCACACACACACACACACAAAAACTAGAAGAAGAAGAAGAAGGGATAAATCAAGCACAAAGTATATCCACCAGATACTGAGCTCGATTTTAAGTTAGTTGACATAACTACAAAAGTCAAACCTCGTATTAATGTGTCCACAAAACGTGCTCTTACATTTAATTCCCTGCCAGTGCCTAGTGGTTCACTTAAATCTCATGAAATAATCAATAACTTTGAATAATCCTACATCAAAATGCTTACTCAGTCAGTTCGATTTTGACATTAAAATGCTTTCTCCCTAATCCCTAATTGAGAAATTTTTAAATATAAAGTGCGGCCACTTTTAGACTTATAACATGTATCGTGTTCAGGTTAAAGGTTTTTAAATTTTTTTTTTATTTAAAAGAAACAAAACACCAGCTGGTAGGTACAATCAATTAGGGATTAATCTCATAAAAGAAATGAAGCTATCATGAATGTCTTGAAAGAAAATAGGTAAAAAGTAAATTACCCCTGTTCCCCACCGTTAAGCGCATTAGGCATATAGGGCCAGATATTTATTTAATCGGTACTTGGTTGATGATTTGGTCAGCATACACCTGCTGCTTTTACTTCCTAGGACTTTAACCGGTACTGACTTAAGAGCCGTTAAACCTGGAAGCCGAGGCCATTTAGAAATCGGCAGGCTCCTTGAGGACCTGAACCCACGACCTTTCGATCCGGAGCCGAACGTCTAGGAGCCACACCACGGCGGTTTAAAAAAAAAAGTTTAATGTTTATAATTTTTGGAAGGAAATATCATTGTTGGAAACACTGTTGTAGAGTAGTTTGAACACTTGCCTGTCGAAACTGCTGTCATGTTGTTACTGATTCATGATAATACCTTCAGTGAACGAACGAACGACCGAACGAACTTTATTTTCAAAGGGTCACAAATTGGGCACGCAGGCTCGTCTTACATTCGGCCCTTCCAAACACCCATCTTTTACACTGCGGCTGTATTTTATCAATAAGCCTGTTAAATTCATATGATAATATGCATATTATGAATATAAAAAAAGAAAAGAAAAAAAAAAGCACAAAAGCATGGGTGGTAAAATGCATGCACACACACACACACACACACACACATCCACCCACTCACTTAAAAACAATCCCATACCTTCACACACACATAGACATACCCCATTAACCCACATACATACCTACACACCCACACAGACACGCACATTCCACACACATACAAACTTACAGATATACACACAGACACACCCATAGAAACAAATGCACACACACAAACAGACATAAGCGCACATACCCAATCACACACGCAGATACACACAAACAGACACACACAGTGAGGACAGACCAGGCAGGAAGCATAGGTCCACCACCAGGCAAACGAAGGACGTAGAGAATTAGAGCCTTAACGGGAATCCTTATGTACGAAATGCACACAGGGGCAATTTCCCGTTAATTACACGTCCTGTGAACATCGAAAGGCATGAGAAGATCAAAATGAGATCAAATTAACTAAGACCACCAAAGCACTCCGGACTGATCCGTAGGTGCTCTGATCTCCCCCTCAGTAGCCTAGCAAGAGTAAATATCCGAGCGACCTTGTTTTGTATTGAGTAATCACGCGTATAGCGACATTTGCAAAAACCTTGCCGATCAGTATTTATATGGACTCGGCAGCCCGGTTCGCTAGCTTAGCTGGCTAAAGCGGACTTCGCGGCGACCGGGCAACGGACTCCTTGTTGTTCCGGGGTTAGGCAGAAAAGCCACATATCTATCACATTTACGGTAACTATGATGGAATCAAGGCTGAAGGGTTGCAATTTCCATAATACCGAGCCTAAGGGTTAACAACTCATGGCTTCTGGACACTAAAAAAAATGGACACGGCCACATGCATTTTGCGTACTCGTCTTCTTTGCATGTGCCATGTTAGACATTGATGACATTGCTTCTGCCCAGTACCAGGCTAGTCATAGCGACAGCTGTGTGGTTGTCTTCTCTGTATGTGCCATGTTAGACATTGATGACATTGCTTCTGCCCAGTACCAGGCTAGTCATAGCGACAGCTGTGTGGTTGTCTTCTCTGTGTGTGTCATGTTAGACATTGATGACATTACTTCTGCCCAGTACCAGGCTATTTATAGCGACAGCTGTGTGGTTGTCTTCTCTGTATGTGCCATGTTAGACATTGATGACATTACTTCTGCCCAGTGCCAGGCTAGTCATAGCGACAGCTGTGTGGTTGTCTTCTCTGTATGTGTCATGTTAGACATTGATGACATTACTTCTGCCCAGTACCAGGCCATCCATAGCGACAGTTGTGTGGTTGTCTTCTCTGTATGTGCCATGTTAGACATTGATGACATTGCTTCTGCTCAGTACCAGGCCATTTATAGCGACAGCTGTGTGGTTGTCTTCTCTGTATGTGCCATGTTAGACATTGATGACATTACTTCTGCCCAGTGCCAGGCTAGTCATAGCGACAGCTGTGTGGTTGTCTTCTCTGTATGTGCCATGTTAGACATTGATGACATTACTTCTGCCCAGTACCAGGCCATTTATAGCGACAGCTGTGTGGTTGTCTTCTCTGTATGTGCCATGTTAGACATTGATGACATTGCTTCTGCTCAGTACTGGGTCAGTCATAGCGACAGCTGTGTGGTTGTCTTCTCTGTATGTGCCATGTTAGACATTGATGACATTACTTCTGCCCAGTACCAGGCCATCCATAGCGACAGTTGTGTGGTTGTCTTCTCTGTATGTGCCATGTTAGACATTGATGACATTGCTTCTGCTCAGTACCAGGCCATTTATAGCGACAGCTGTGTGGTTGTCTTCTCTGTATGTGCCATGTTAGACATTGATGACATTACTTCTGCCCAGTGCCAGGCTAGTCATAGCGACAGCTGTGTGGTTGTCTTCTCTGTATGTGCCATGTTAGACATTGATGACATTACTTCTGCCCAGTACCAGGCCATTTATAGCGACAGCTGTGTGGTTGTCTTCTCTGTATGTGCCATGTTAGACATTGATGACATTACTTCTGCCCAGTACCAGGCCATTTATAGCGACAGCTGTGTGGTTGTCTTCTCTGTATGTGCCATATTAGACATTGATGACATTACTTCTGCCCAGTACCAGGCCATTTATAGCGACAGCTGTGTGGTTGTCTTCTCTGTATGTGCCATGTTAGACATTGATGACATTACTTCTGCCCAGTACCAGGCCATTTATAGCGACAGCTGTGTGGTTGTCTTCTCTGTATGTGCCATGTTAGACATTGATGACATTGCTTCTGCTCAGTACTGGGTCAGTCATAGCGACAGCTGTGTGGTTGTCTTCTCTGTATGTGCCATATTAGACATTGATGACATTACTTCTGCCCAGTACCAGGCCATTTATAGCGACAGCTGTGTGGTTGTCTTCTCTGTATGTGCCATGTTAGACATTGATGACATTACTTCTGCCCAGTACCAGGCCATTTATAGCGACAGCTGTGTGGTTGTCTTCTCTGTATGTGCCATGTTAGACATTGATGACATTGCTTCTGCTCAGTACTGGGTCAGTCATAGCGACAGCTGTGTGGTTGTCTTCTCTGTATGTGCATGTTAGACATTGATGACATTGCTTCTGTCCAGTACTGGGCCAATCATAGCGACAGCTGTGTGGTTGTCTTCTCTGTATGTGCCATGTTAGACATTGATGACACTGCTTCTGCCCAGTACCAAGCTAGTCATAGCGACAGCTGTGTGGTTGTCTTCTCTGTATGTGCCATGTTAGACATTGATGACATTACTTCTGCCCAGTGCCAGGCTAGTCATAGCGACAGCTGTGTGGTTGTCTTCTCTGTATGTGCATGTTAGACATTGATGACATTGCTTCTGTCCAGTACTGGGCCAATCATAGCGACAGCTGTGTGGTTGTCTTCTCTGTATGTGCCATGTTAGACATTGATGACACTGCTTCTGCCCAGTACCAAGCTAGTCATAGCGACAGCTGTGTGGTTGTCTTCTCTGTATGTGCCATGTTAGACATTGATGACATTACTTCTGCCCAGTGCCAGGCTAGTCATAGCGACAGCTGTGTGGTTGTCTTCTCTGTATGTGCCATGTTAGACATTGATGACATTACTTCTGCCCAGTACCAGGCTAGTCATAGCGACAGCTGTGTGGTTGTCTTCTCTGTATGTGCCATGTTAGACATTGATGACACTGCTTCTGCCCAGTACCAGGCTAGTCATAGCGACAGCTGTGTGGTTGTCTTCTCTGTATGTGCCATGTTAGACATTGATGACATTACTTCTGTCCAGTACCAGACCAGTCATAGCGACAGCTGTGTGGTTGTCTTCTCTGTATGTGCCATGTTAGACATTGATGACATTACTTCTACCCAGTACCAGGCTAGTCATAGCGTCAGCTGTGTGGTTGTCTTCTCTGTATGTGCCATGTTATACATTGATGACATTACTTCTGCCCAGTACCAGGCTAGTCATAGCGTCAGCTGTGTGGTTGTCTTCTCTGTATGTGCCATGTTAGACATTGATGACACTGCTTCTGCCCAGTACCAGGCTAGTCATAGCGACAGCTGTGTGGTTGTCTTCTCTGTATGTGCCATGTTAGACATTGATGACACTGCTTCTGCCCAGTACCAGGTTAGTCATAGCGACAGCTGTGTGGTTGTCTTCTCTGTATGTGCCATGTTAGACATTGATGACATTACTTCTGCCCAGTACCAGGCTAGTCATAGCGACAGCTGTGTGGTTGTCTTCTCTGTATGTGCCATCTTAGACATTGATGACATTACTTCTGCCCAGTGCCAGGCTAGACATAGCGACAGCTGTGTGGTTGTCTTCTCTGTATGTGCCATGTTAGACATTGATGACATTACTTCTGCCCAGTACCAGGCTAGTCATAGCGACAGCTGTGTGGTTGTCTTCTCTGTATGTGCCATGTTAGACACTGATGACATTACTTCTGCCCAGTACCAGGCTAGTCATAGCGTCAGCTGTGTGGTTGTCTTCTCTGTATGTGCCATGTTAGACATTGATGACATTACTTCTGCCCAGTACCAGGCTAGTCATAGCGACAGCTGTGTGGTTGTCTTCTCTGTATGTGCCATGTTAGACATTGATGACACTGCTTCTGCCCAGTACCAGGCTAGTCATAGCGACAGCTGTGTGGTTGTCTTCTCTGTATGTGCCATGTTAGACATTGATGACATTACTTCTGCCCAGTGCCAGGCTAGTCATAGCGACAGCTGTGTGGTTGTCTTCTCTGTATGTGCCATGTTAGACATTGATGACATTGCTTCTGTCCAGTACTGGGCCAGTCATAGCGACAGCTGTGTGGTTGTCTTCTCTGTATGTGCCATCTTAGACATTGATGACATTACTTCTGCCCAGTACCAGGCTAGTCATAGCGACAGCTGTGTGGTTGTCTTCTCTGTATGTGCCATGTTAGACATTGATGACATTACTTCTGCCCAGTGCCAGGCTAGTCATAGCGACAGCTGTGTGGTTGTCTTCTCTGTATGTGCCATGTTAGACATTGATGACATTGCTTCTGTCCAGTACCAGGCCAGTCATAGCGACAGCTGTGTGGTTGTCTTCTCTGTATGTGCCATCTTAGACATTGATGACATTACTTCCGCCCAGTACCAATCTAGTCATAGCGACAGCTGTGTGGTTGTCTTCTCTGTATGTGCCATGTTAGACATTGATGACATTACTTCTGCCCAGTGCCAGGCTAGTCATAGCGACAGCTGTGTGGTTGTCTTCTCTGTATGTGCCATGTTAGACATTGATGACATTACTTCTGTCCAGTACCAGGCCAGTCATAGCGACAGCTGTGTGGTTGTCTTCTCTGTATGTGCCATGTTAGACATTGATGACATTACTTCTGTCTAGTACTGGGCCAGTCATAGCGACAGCTGTGTGGTTGTCTTCTCTGTATGTGCCATCTTAGACATTGATGACATTACTTCTGTCTAGTACTGGGCCAGTCATAGCGACAGCTGTGTGGTTGTCACGAATTCGACCTAGCCTCAGAATAACCTCTCTCTGTTTCTCTCTCATCACCATCATCATGTGTGTGTGTATGCATTTATGTGTGTTTGTGTGTATATCTATGTTATGTGGCTATAACCACATCACTCATGCAGTGCCCATTAATTTATAATCAGCAGTCTCTCAGTGAAACGACAGACGGGTAGTCCGATACACTGCTCGTCTTAAGTATGCTAATTACACAAAAATAGAACAAACAGTTCACTGACTCACTAGTAGCAGTTCACTCTAATACTTGATCTACTTTACATAACAAATAAGCCTTCCTTTGTTTAAAAAAAAAAAGACGAACTGTTTATGGAACATAATGAGCCCGTTCAGCTCACTCATAAGTGGTTGTACCTAGTCCACTAGATGGTGACTGGTGAGTAAAGGGACAATACGCCTTCTACGGAATCTCTTTGTAAATGAGTACGTGCTAAGACGAACATAGCTGACAGAGACAACAGCGAGTCCTATTATAGACAATGAGTCCACACTTTTCATTGTGACATCTAAAGTGTTGTATTTTCAGGGGAAATTGGTGCTTATTTTTCTTCTACTTTCTTATTCTTATCGTTCTCTCATGGGGAAAGTTTTGGTTGTTCATCCATTTCTGTATTTTGGTCTTGTTCCAGAATTTGAGATTTGCGTTCACATCAGTTTTTACAGATTGTGCCTATCTGTATGCATCTAAGGATTGTAGAAGTGTAGTTAGAATAAATCAGGGAACATCTCATCCATTCACAGTAACATCTGGAGTAAGACATGGGTGTGTCTTATCACTACTGCTGTTTATCACCTACATCGACAGTATATGCAAGAATGCTAAGCCCATGAATGAAAATGTTAGTAAGATCAACGAAATACTCTTTACAGATGACCAGGCCTTGATAGCAGGTACAGCCATCAAATTACAACAACATCTAACATCCATGAATGAAGAATGTAAAACAAATAATATGAGAATCAACACTGAAAAGACAGAAGTAATGTCAATAGGAAAAAATAAGACAGATCTAAACATAACAATAGAATACAAAGGTATTAAACAGGCATGTGAGTTTAAATATCTGGGAACTACATTTACCGAAGATGGAGAATTGGATAAAGAAATTGACATTAGATGCAGTAAAGCAAACCAAGTATTGGGACAGCTAGCTCCCCTCTTACAGCATAAGACAATCCCAATCAGCACAAAGAGACATCTTATTCAAAGCATATTTATTTCAACTCTGTGCTACCAGTGCCAGACATGGTCACTCACAACAAACCATAAAAGAAAATTAGTAACCACGGAAATGAGATGTCTGAGAAGGGTTGTAGGAGTGACCATAAGAGATAAGATCAGGAATGAGATCATACGAGAAAAAGTCGGCACAGAACCAATTCTGGATTACATACGAAGACAGCAAGTGAAATGGTTTGCCCACTTAGAGAGAATGCCTTGTGACACCACACCATACAAAGCATACATGGAAAGAGAAGAAGGACGTAGAGCACGGGGTAGACCAAGAACAAGATGGAAGGATAACATCAGAGAAACTCTACAACAGCACGATGTGCTATGGTCGAGGTGGCCAGAAGAGCTAGAAACAGAACCTTATATCTCCCTCGACACCCACAGCGGTAAAAGAGGAAGTGAAGAAGAAGAAGAAGTATGCAGACTGATAAATGTTATTTTTGTAGAATAATGAAAAGATCACAGGTGAAATTAAAATGGAAAATGAAATTTTAACGAAATAAACTAAGTTAGAAAGAGAACATCAGAAACAGACAATAAACTCTATTTGGACCTGCCACGAGAAGAAGAATACTGGTATATGTGGTAATAACCAGACCTTTGGACTGAAAGAAAGTTAGTCCTTCTCTAGATCATCTTATTCGTCATTTTTTCCTCCTCCTCCTCCTTTTATTAGTCAATATGTCTGTTATTAAAATGAATTGGTCAATGTCTGTTTTGTTACTTGGCGTCACAGTCAAGGTTGTTAGAGTAGGTTCCTGTCATTTGTGTTCAGTAGTTTACTTGGTCGTGTCCTTTTCTGTCTTAAAATATTTGAAACTATTTTTTATGTTTTCTTTCTAGCTTTTGTTATGTACTTGTCTATTTCTGGTATGTCATTGTCTTTTTTTTTTTAAATTATGTTTATATCCATTTCTGGTATGTCCTTGTCCTGCTTTTTAAACTTTTTATCTACTTTTAATGGGCCCTTGTTTATTGTTTTATTATGTTGTTGTCTCTTTCTAGCTTATGTATCTTTGACTATTTGTTTTTTAACTTTTGCATCTCTCTCTCTCTCTCTCTCTCTCTCTCTCTCTCTCTCTCTCTCTCTCTCTCGCACTCTCTCTCTCTCTCCTCTCTCTCTCTCTTGTAACCGTCAAATTTGTTTCTGGGTGTGTGTATGCGTTTTTGTATGTGTCTTCATGCCTCTTCTTCATGAAGTCACCCTTGAACACAAGTTATTCACAAATGATCTTTACTATTGCCCATCTGCCGCTTCTCTGCTCACGCTGCCATCTCATGTCATTTTATATTGGTCTATTGGTTTCTACTGGGCTTCTTCTGGTTTCCTTAGGTCGTCCACGTTTCCTTATTCAATCTGCCTATCTTTACCAAAAGATCGTGAGCCATTCTGACAACATTCTGACAACATTCTGACAACATTCTGACAACATCCTGACAACATTCTGACACCATTCTGACCACATTCTGACAACATTCTGACAACATTCTGACAACATTCTGACAACATTCTGACACCATTCTGACAACATATCAAAACCATCTCCATCTTCTTCCTCTGATAACGTTTGCCAGTGATTAACATTTTGTTTTCCTCCTCAGATCGCTTGTTGTGGTCTCATTTAGGGAAAATATTCGCAACATCATAACTATATATTTATTTCGAAACTTCATTACTTTATATGCCATTCCTGTCTGCTGTAATTTTGTAGATTTATAAAGTTTATTTAAAATCGCCCCCCAAAAGGCGATGTTGACTACGCTCCCCCCCCCCCTCCTTCCCCTTCACTCCCAGTGCCGACTAGTATACAAAATAAATATCTTGCCCTATATGCCCAATAACCTGAAGGCGGGGGACAGGGTCCTTGTGCGCCGATAAACACATACAGAAATGCCCATTGGTGAATGCGTCTAGTAGGTAGTTTGTTAGTGGTAAATTGTTATCAAGGGAAGGAATATGGCTTCAGCAAAACTACTTTCTGATTGACTGCAGACTATGGTGTCCTCTTGTGCTGGGTGAATGCCCGATACTTTCAGTGCACCTGCTGGTCGATCACACAAGGGGTCGAGACACCAAGTGCACAAATCACAAGGGGTCAAGACACCAAGTGCACAAAACACAAGGGGTCGAGACACCAAGTGCACAAATCACAAGGGGTCGAGACACCAAGTGCACAAAATACAAGGGGTCGAGACACCAAGTGCACAAAACACAAGGGGTCGAGACACCAAGTGCACAAAACACTAAGGGTCAATACACCAAGTGCACAAAACGCAAGGGGTCGAGACACCAAGTGCACAAAACACAAGGGGTCAAGACACCAAGTGCACAAAACACAAGGGGTCAAGACACCAAGTGCCCAAAACACAAGTGAGAGGTTGACACTTGTAACCTTCCGACAGTGTCGACTTTCTGATCTTAACACTGTTTGCCCTAACGACGCCCCCTCCCCCTTTCCTTTCATCGTGTGCGTCCAAGTTGCTATCAGGCCGAGTTACTTCAGTACAGCGGCTTTCAACCTGCAGGTCGCGACCCCTTTGGGGGTCAAACGAACCTTTCAAAGGGGTCGCCTCAAACCATCGCAAATTAATATTCACTGTAGTTATGAAGTAGCAACAAAAAATGAGTTATGGTTGGGGGTCGCCACAGCATGAGGCGCTGCATCAAAGGTTCGCGGCAATAGGAAGGTTGGGAAGCCCTGCTTTAGTACATCAGTCTCACAGTGATTTCTGTAAGGTCTCTTCACGACTGAATAGGTTTAGGGGCATGTTTTGTGGATACCTCGGTCGGGGTTGTACGGGCCATAAAACCTGCAGACAGATAGCATTATTGGATAAAATACTGGCCTTGAACACATCCGTATGACACTATCAAGATGCCAGGGACAGGTTTTAAACTCGGTCCCGTACCTTTAGCTGATGTACTGAGTGCCCTAAGAAAAAGCAGGCCAGATAAATGAATCAAACAACGACTGAATCTGCAGAGGTTGCCAGATAGCAAGAATGTGAGTCAAAAATATGTCCCTGTGCGGGTTGCTGGGCAGGGCCCATTTGGAGGATGGGGGAGAGGGAAGGGGAGGAGACCCAATGCCCCGTATCAGGCATGGCCCCTATCATTTCTTCCTTTGAAGAAAATGCATCTGCCTAACTGGCGAGAAATTAACAGTCTGCATACAAAAAGCCATATTTGTAAAACTGATGTGCACACACCGCTCAAATTCTGGAACTAAACCAAAGTTCCGAAGTGGATAAATCGCCAGAATGGTGAATATTAAAAAGAAATAGAAGAAGAAGAAAAAGAAGAAGAAGGAGACGAAGAAGAAGAAGAAGAAGAAGAAGAAGAAGAAGAAGAAGAAGAAGAAGAAGAAGAAGATGAAGATGAAGAAAAGAAGAGAAGAAGAAGAAGAAGAAGAAGAAAAAGAAGAAGAAATATTAAAGCAGACAAGAGAGCCAAGTTTAAAAACGAAAAGGGGTGCAAAAAAAGAAAAAAAGATAAAGCCAGTACTAGTGACGTCAGTCGTCACACGCTGAGCGATATACGGAGGAGGGTATCGGAGCACATACGGGCGTAATGGGTCAGTGTTTTGTAAGCATTGTCTGTTGATTAACCTACCTACCTTGACTTTGTGCCCCCGCATGGTAGAGAATGCTTTAAAGAACTCCCCCACTTTAGAAGTCAAGAATGTGGCATTCCAGTCTGCTATGTTTCCACCCCGCGAAATTCATAGCTGACTAAAGCGTCTCTAAAACAATGGTTACTGTTTACTGCAGTCATAGCAACGCTAACATGGCGCTGAAACTCGGAGAATCATACACCGTGAACCCTAACCTTTCCCAAGTGTTTAAGGATATGTTAACAATATTTGCCATATTTTTACTCTGTTTTTCGACTTTATCAAATTTTTTGTTATTCGAAGCCCCACCCTGGCTTTTGCCAGGGGCCGCAATATAGGCAGGCCATAAATATGGCCAATTGTCTAAACGCGGTTTCTGGGACCTCTCCACGGCGATCCTCATCCACATGGTGGCACTTTGTGTCATCGGGTGTATATCGCTTGTGTGATGTCCTGGTGGGGTAGAAAGTCAGTCAGTCATTTGCTATATCTGAATGCCGTATTTATTTTTATTATGCTTTCAAACTAGGAGTGGGTTCGTAAGCGGTCGCCTTTATCCAACACACATAGACATTCTATTTAAACGTACTGTTCATGTATCTCATAATCAAAAAAGAATAGCTTAGCGGCGATGCCCGGCCACAATTTTGAGTGGAAAATCTACCCAAAGTATTTCAGGATCCTCGCCGGTGCTACGGAGCACTGAGGGGTAACTATTCTTGTGTCATAATCCGTTGTTTAAACAAACAAAATCATACATCTCATATTATTTCAAGCATATTCTGTTTATTTTCTTCTCAGCAAATATTTGGTTTTTTTCTTCCATTAAATATTATACTCTTAAACTAGGTTTTGACTACTTTGAGCGTCCTCTCCCCTGTGCCACATCCCCTAATATTTTCCTGTTGTGTGCGCCGCTAAACGACCAAGTTGTTTAGGGGATGGTTGGGTACTACTTACCACTGGACATTGCGCCAGCCATCGTTAGCCAATCAACGTTCGACGGATATAACTGGGGATTCCCCTAGTAACGGACGCCAATGATCTAATTTGGGAAACTGGGTCAAGGTGTAGGTGCAGCCAGGGGAAATAACTAAGCACTCTACGCACTGTCCTGATAACTGAGGTCGGTCCTGAGGTCTTACAGTGAAGAAAGGCGAGATCTGGGAGCACTGAACTTGTCCTGGCTATCTAAACTACTGTAACATAATCAACCCAGTTAAAGTTAGCCAAGGAAATGCGGAGGGAGGGGCGGTGGCTAGCAAGCTGGCTTGCTGGTCCTGTAGTCGTGAGTTCAAATACACATCTAGGGGCATGTTTCCAAATTGACCCTAAAATTAACTCCGTCGTATAACTAAACTTCCTGCCTGGTCAATTGAATTATTCTGTGGGCGTCCTCAATAATAATTTGCTAGTACTATTGTCTTTGGGAAAACAGTGGAACTCCAAAATTCGCTCTTTTTTTAAATGTCTCCTATTTTTGTTTGATATTCACCCGAAAAGTCAACATTCGTTCCTCTCCCGAAGCGGCCGTTAAAAAACCAGAAGAGGAAATAGAATGATCGGCCAGTTTCAAATGCTTAAACTAAGAAATGGCTTTTACTTAGGCAAAAGTTTCAGGTTGTCATCGAGAAATGGCACCTAAACATCAACAGAGTGTTAATCAGCGTATCAATTCATTTAATGACGATGTTTTTTACACTATAGGAAAATTTAAAGGATAAAAACATACAAAACAAACAGCATTGGATACATTCTGTAAGTGGAAACAACTGTTGCTGTTGAATCGTCTGGATATGCTAATGCATCTTTAGAACTTCAGTCACCAAAAGTGGCATTACCCGATGTCATAATAGAAGGTGACTCTCGTTCCAAACAATAACCATTGGTGTTTACGTTCACATAGGTAACTTTATTGTTTACAATTTTATGTGTGTGCGTACAGTGTATTTACGTCGCCAGGACAAGTAAATCTCTTTCATAATTATAAGGCAGTAATAAGTGCAGTGTTTAATATGTAATTAAAATGTATTTGAAATTATTTCTGAGATCGAATTTCGAGTGAATTTTTTTTTATAGTGTTAAGACAAAATTCTGGGCTGGAAACGGATTAACCATTTGTAGTTACTTCCTATGGGAAATCTTGGTTTGACAGTTGTCCTTTTTAATGTTCGTCCTCTCCTCAGAAATGGATTAACGACGAGTGTTGTATTTCTGCTGTATTATGTCATTAGGCACCTGTCTCTTTCACGGTCAACACATCAAGGAAAAACGTTTGGCCAAGAGAAAAACCGGTGCAAGCCAAGCTTAACGGGTCGTTGATTTAATTAAACAGTAAAGTTCATCTAGAGACACTCGCTTCTTCGTTTCTCTTGAGAGGGACAATGTGTCATAATTGCAGGGCACAACAGACGTCGTCAGTATTTGTTCAAACTTTTCGATGTAGGAAACACTGTAAACTGTATGCTGCTAACAGAGAAGCGATCTGGCCTGTTCCAACCACGATAAAGACAAAACGGTATGGTACACGAGAAGATATGGACTGCACGATATCTTTTATAGAGGCTTCCGGCTTCCCGATGTATGATTTCTGACAGAAGAATCGAAGAAGAAGAAAAAGAAGAAGAAGAAGAAAAAGAAGAAGAAGAAGAAGAAGAAGAAGAAGAAGAAGAAGAAGAAGAAGAAGAAGAAGAAGAAGAAGAAGAAGAAGAAGAAGAAGAAGAAGAAGAAGAAGAAGAAGAAGAAGAAGAAGAAGAAGAAGAAGAAGAAGAAGAAGAAGAAAATACTAGAAACAACATTGCCGCTATAGATACTTTATTTCAAGCAAACGATAGAAGAAGAAGAGAAAAGTATATATATATATATATATATATATATATATATATATACTTTTAGCAAACGTCTGTTTAGTGAGTGGTAAATAATCCCAAAAGCACAATCTTTAACAACTACGCGTCAAGAGTCTAGCAAATGAGGTCCTATTGAAGAATTAGGTTCTTTCTTTTTGGCTGATCTTGTACAATCTCCACTCAGTTGTGTGTGAAGCATTAAGAGACGTGTTCTGCCACTCAGTTGTGTGTGAAGCCATTCAGAGACGTGTTCTGCCACTCAGTTGTGTGTGAAGCCATTCAGAGATGTGTTCTGCCACTCAGTTGTGTGTGAAGCCATTCAGAGACGTGTTCTGTCACTCAGTTGTGTGTGAAGCCATTCAGAGACGTGTTCTGCCACTCTGTTGTGTGTGAAGCCATTCAGAGACGTGTTCTGTCACTCAGTTGTGTGTGAAGCCATTCAGAGACGTGTTCTGGCACTCTGTTGTGTGTGAAGCCATTCAGAGACGTGTTCTGCCACTCAGTTGTGTGTGAAGCCATTCAGAGATGTGTTCTGCCACTCAGTTGTGTGTGAAGCCATTCAGAGACGTGTTCTGTCACTCAGTTGTGTGTGAAGCCATTCAGAGACGTGTTCTGCCACTCTGTTGTGTGTGAAGCCATTCAGAGACGTGTTCTGTCACTCAGTTGTGTGTGAAGCCATTCAGAGACGTGTTCTGGCACTCTGTTGTGTGTGAAGCCATTTAGAGACGTGGGTACTTAATTTATAACTTACCCCTGAAGTCACGACAACGTCACGGGAGACATTCCCAATAAATTCTAGGGTTTTCAGGTTGTAGTTTCTCTCGATTTATCTACAGCAAAGTTTAGGGTTAGGGTTAGGGTTAGGGTTAGGGTTAGGGTTAGGATTAGAAGACACTAGATGAACACTCAAAAAAAAAAAAAGCACACTTCCACCCCTTTAAATAATGGACTGTCAGGTCAGCTGTGGATTTCCCACGGGGATTTCGTGTTTGGGGTACGTTATAAATTAAGAACCACGTGACGTGTTCTGCCACTCAGTTGTGTTTGAAGCCATTCAGAGACGTGTTCTGCCACTCTGTTTTCAAGCTGTCTTTCCGTGCGATCGATGTAAGTCAACTGACACTTACATGTAAAAAAAAAAAAAACCCAGTTATCTGAGGTGGCTCGAGATGCCTTACGCACTAAAGTTCCAGCGCTCCTACAATGCATCCTTACAACAACACCAATACCACCATCAACAACAGCAGAGTGTATACAAGGATGTGGCGGTAGTTGGCTGAAGACCTTAACTTCACATGAAGATGAGAGACAGAAGAGGAACCAAATGTTATGGTCAGCGGAGACTGAATATACGTCTTTGGAAAGATGCAGTGAAATTCAGACCTGAAATCAGGAAGAGAATCATAGAATGTTCATTTCTTTAGAGGGGATATCCTGTTGAACTCTTGTGAGTGAGTGTGTGTGTGTGCACAATAAACATAAAGCGTCTCTTGTTTATAGCTGCTAAATAAAATGATTTTGTTATTTAAGAAAATAAGTTGTTTATTTGTTCATAAGCCAGTCAAGTGAACGATAAAGATTAAGAGCTTGACTCAGGGCGGCCGAAAATGTTTGGGAAAATAGTGAATCAATATTTTTGAAAAAGTCCTAAACGATTCTAAATTATTATTTTTTTTTAAATCAGTCAAAACGTCTTTGAACACACGCACGCACACACACACACACACACACACACACACACACACACACACACACACACACACACAGAGAGAGACACACACACATGTAAAACTGTGACTTTATACGTGGTCACAGTTTAAATTCTTTGTCCTTAACATCTTTGCTGTACCATTTGTTTCCTCCCTTTTGTGTGATAACATGTGATAACAAAAGCACGCAAAGGTCTATCTGCAATGAGGATTATGGCTGCTTCCAATATCGAGCAAAGACTACTAGTACTTCTATTCTATGGGGCTGGTCCTTTTCCCCATTGAATACGCTCTGGTCATCCTCACTGTCAGTGCTACCCAGATTGAACGACTCGAAAAGGTGCAAAATGAAGCCATGCGTATTATTTTGGGATGTACAAGAGACACATCCTGTGGAGCAATGAGGTATCTACTTGACTTTCCAACAATGAACCAAAGGATCAGGATGTGGAGGGCTCGGGCATACCTCAAAATATGTGCTGATAAGAAACACCCACTGCATCAAGCGCTTTTTAGTGAAAAGGGCGACAGACTGAAGAGGGGAAAATCGTGGCTAGGTCGGGCAGAAGATGTTATTAGGCAAATATGCAGCCTAACCGACATCATACCTGGTGCAGAATGGATACCTGTGCCTCAGGCGTTTATTTGTACATTTTCCTGTATTTTCACACTCAACAGGCGATGTAGAGAAGAGAATCCTGTTGCTGTTAATGCAGAGGTCAACGCTCTCATCGGTGAAAATTCAGACGAAGCAGATGCACTAATCTATACAGACGGATCCGTTATACGCCAAAGAAGAAGCGCATGGGCATTTACAGCACGCTCAGCGGGCAGAACAGTCAAAGAAGCCAACGGCGCCTGACAGGTTGGCTGAATCCGCTATCACTACCGACGGTCGGCCTATGGATCATGCTGATATTATCAATACCCTCAGAGAAATGGGAAGGATAGAGGACTTTGGTGGCAGTGAATCCACATCACTCGCCAGAATGGCAGACTTGGGAATTAAGATCGGCACAGCAAAAAACGAGACGCACACCGGACACGTCAGAAGACTTGTTAATCAACATAGAACTGGTACTATTAGCCATCGGACGTTGGGGTTCATACTGAGGGGAGGTTCTGAGCACCTATGGACATGTCCGGAGTGCAATGATGATAACCCAACTAACTAACTAACTAACTAACTAACTAACTAACTAACTAACTAACTAACTAACTAACTAACTAACTAACTAACTAACTAACTAACTAACTAACTAACTAACTAACTAACTAACTAACTAACTAACTAACTAACTAACTAACTAACTGTGTGACACAAAGCTGTTGTGGCGGCTTCCAGTTGATGCAGTTGATGTCCTGTAGTAATAACTTTGATCTTGTCATTGTGTTTATTGTCGAAATCCGCAATGTAGAGCGATTGTTTATATATTAAAACACTAAGCACATATTTTGATACTAATAAAAAAAAAATGTTTTACTCCACATTTGGCTTCTGAAAGTGTACAACCGATTTGTTCTGGTATTGTTCCACAGTAGGTAGACGATCAAACACTATTAGCTTACTTCCCTCTTCATTCATGTGTTCATAATATTCTTCT
>CAJHNH020001133.1:57500-172500 GCA_905116865.2 Candidula unifasciata
GAACAACCTGTTTAAAAACATTGTGAAGATGCAAATAAAAGCCTGCGAGGGAACTCAGAGTCCACCTACAATGCGGAGATGGCACTTTTTTTAAGGATCTCACAAGAACATACATTATCTACTCACAAGAACATACATTATCTACTCACAATAACATACATTATCTACTCACAAGAACATACATCATCTACTCACAAGAACATACATCATCTACTCACAAGAACATACATCATCTACTCACAAGAACATGCATTATCTACTTACAAGAACATACATTATCTACTCACAAGGTTGTTCGATTTAAAAAAAAAAAAATCTGTACTGGAAACGCAGCCCAAAGTCGTAGACCCACAATTTGGTGTTCGAATGCTAGGACTTGAATAATCTAGGACAATGCATAATGCGCTGGGTGGCCATCTCTCTCCTTCGCCGCCTTTACTTCCCCAGAAAGGTGTGAAAATGATCCACTATTAGTTTAAATAGACTGGGTCGACCCCAGTGGGGTACTAGTCGGTTAAGGGAATGCAGCTATTGCTAGTGACTGAATGCATCAAGAATTGACATCATTACACTCGGTCATTCCCATAAGTGCCCTATCCCCTTCTTCAGCAGCCAAAGAAGTCCTCATACTGATGCTGCCTGTGGTAACCCGACTAAGAGGTCACGTGTATTTGTTCTCTTCGTCTTTGCTCATTCCCAGCTGAATCAGTTTTTAGAAACAATCTCTCTCTCTCTTTTTCTCTCTCTCTCTCTCTCTCTCTCTCTCTCTCGTCGTCTCTCTCTCTCTCTCTCTCTCTCTCTCTCTCTCTCTCTCTTTCTCTCTCTCTCACTCTCTCTTTACACACACACACATGTATGCACACACATATACATATATACATATACTCATATGTTCTGATGCACTGTTCACCTGGTCCCTGCCAGCGTTCACCACATCTACTTTTCTAGGGATTGAAACCCTACCGTAATCTTGGTCAGCAAGAGCAGCAAGCTTTAGCATTCGTAGCTTTTTTAATTTAGACCCCTGCAACAGCTGCCAAAGTAGCTGACAAATGCTCTGTTTGTACCAACTTTGTGCTATAAATGCCAGCCATGGACAATCCCAGCAAAAAACATAAATGCAAAATTACTACATGGGAGACGAGCAGTAAGAAATGGGGCTGACAAAACCAGAGGAGCAGACACCAATGAAGAACTAAGAACAAAGATATGAACAGTGCTGATGGATCCTTTCATAGAAAATCAAAGAATCGAATGGTTTGGTCATCTGGTCGGAATGGAACAAAATCAGCGAACAGCAGAAACATACTACAGGATAACAGCGGGCTACAGGTCAAGAGGTCGACCAAGAAAGAAATGGGTGGAGGGAGTAAATGAGACACTACGGAAACGCAATGACTTAAACACAAGCTTTGCGACTAGCAAAAACAAAAAACGGGAACCTACATCTAACCCTCTTTGCGACCCTTAACGACTCAAGCAGCAAGTCAACAGAAAAACATTTGCCATTACTGATTTACTAATTTATCTAAGCCCATCAAAATAAACAAACTAATCAAAATGATGACTTTTAATTCAGTTGTTACTCGCATTATCTTTACCCTAGGTGTCATTTTACCCCTTTAATTCCAGTTGCCACTTTTACTTCCTCTGCCCAACGTCCAGATTGTGAAACTACTGCGAGTATTATTGCTATTACAACTACTGATACTGTTGTCCAATACTGCCACTGCTACAACTGCAGCTGCTGATACTACATGTACTACTTCTCCTACCACTAAAACTACTACCACTGCCTACACAGTTAGTAATATATCCGACAACAGCTAAACTCCACCAATGTGGGCACATGGGTAACTGGTAGGAATCTGCTTATGTTAGAAGACAGTTGTTGTCTCTCAACCTTCCCCGTGACTGGAGGAATAAGGTCGTGTTAGAAGACAGTTGTTGTCTCTCAACCTTCCCCGTGACTGGGAGGAATAAGCTCGTGTTAGAAGACAGTTGTTGTCTTTCAAACTTCCCCGTGACAGGAGGAATAAGCTCGTGTTAGTAGACAGTTGTTGTCTCTCAACCTTCCCCGTGACTGGGAGGAATAAGCTCGTGTTAGAAGACAGTTGTTGTCTCTCAACCTTCCCCGTGACAGGAGGGATCTGCTCGTGTTAAAAGGCAGTTGTTGTCTATCAACCTTCTGAGGCAGAAGTTAAACACTGATGAACAACAATGACGATCTTTCTGTAGACTAGTTTGTAAATACTCTCTCCGAGATTTTACAATCACCTCTTGTTGTTTCAGGGTTCAGGGTTATTGAAGAATACAAAACCATGGCTAGAGATCTGGATGAGGGACCCGACTATCTTCTCGATGACTTGGATCAACAGGTATGAAGCAGGTTGTTTTGTACAAGTATATAAGCATGCAAATTCGTTATATCAGATATTCTTCTCTGGTTTTACCTCTCGTGTGTTTATACAAGTTCACAACCAACCCACGCTAAACCTTGTGTATACGTTTTGATTAGAATTTACAGAAGTTCTTTCTTGTTATAAAGTCTAAAGGATTAGAAAGCCAGTCCCACACCAACCTTTATTTATCGCCTCTTACGGCATGCATGGCAGATTACAGCATTTCCGTTCTCTACTTTCTTTAAGGGTTCTAGTAACACAGGGTAATAACACCAGACTGGGGATAAAAAAAAAAAGGTTGTGAATCTTCACAGGTCGTTGCCAGAGCTAAACGAATCACATCATCTGTTTTGTTTTGATTTTACTAGCAAATTTTACCTTCAGTAGTTTGCCATTGCTCAAGGAAGGGTCGACTCTTGCCCCCTGTCGAAATCAACGCAAGCGATCTGTTGTCAAATCATCCGTAGCCAGTATTTGACCCAGTACTTCGGAATTAAAAGGGCATTCACAACGCCTACGTCACAGAGGCCAGCTAAGAGAAACACAAGAGGCGATAAAACACAGCTGTGCACTCTAATAGAGAAACACAAAAGGCGATCAAAAACAGCCGTCCACTTTAATAGAGAAACACAAGAAACGATAAAACACAGCTGTCTACTCTAATAGAGAAACACAATAGGCTATCAAAAACAGCCGTCCACTCTAATAGAGAAACACAAAAGGCATTAAAACACAGCTGTCCACTCTAATAGAGAAACACAAGAGGCGATAAAACACAGCTGTCCACTCTAATAGAGAAACACAAAATGCTATAAAACACAGCTGTCCACTCTAATAGAGAAACAAAAAAGGCGATAAAACACAGCTGTCCACTCTGATAAAGAAAAACAAAAAGCGATAAAACACAGCTGCCCACTCTAACAGAGAAACACAAAAGGCAAAAAAAAACAACACAGCTGTCCACTCTAATAAAGAAACACAAGAGGCTATTAAACACATCAGTACCTCTGTAATAGAGAAACGATGGCTATCGTCCATCCATTTATAAGGAAAAAATCTATCTCTTTCAATCTTCTGCTAGCAGTATCGGCTATAAATGTGGTCTGGTTTCTTTGTGCAAGTATGTTGGCTAAGAAGTGTTAATTGCACGAAAACGAGAGACCTGAACTGGTACTCCAGTACCTGGTGATGGCTGCTGGGGAGATTCGACCCGCGGGCCACTAGTTGAATAGCCCGGGTCTATGGCGACTGCACTATCAACGCGGCCCTAAATCATTATGTCAAAACCTAGTCCTACTTTTCCTTTCTGTTAACTGTTAGTTTACGACACAACTTGGTCTTACATGTAGAAAACTACATACTTACTTTCCTGCTTGAATGCCGGGATAGAAAGTTCACAAGCTAAAACAATTTTAGAATTCTTTCTGGCTTGCTTGCGTGAATTTATTTTAAAGAAGTCCGCTCTGAAATGCACTAGAGTCTCCTGAGATGCGAGTTTTCATTTGAACGCTTCAGTCAATACAAGTTGTCATGTTTGGCTAAACGCCATGATTGCCGAAACTGGCAGTTGTTATTCACCAAGTGTGTTACTATCAATATCTTTTGGTTTAGTGGCACTAATCTTAGGATATAAATATTTAAGGGTTGCTTATCTTATAGTAAGAATTGAATTGTGAGCAGTTTCCTATCCTAGTTTGTAAAACAGTATGTTAAGTATTGCTTATCTTATGATGCAAAAAAGTGAGTATAATTGCTTATCTCACGATACAAAGTATATCTAATTACGTATGTTATGACAACACAAAAAGTCTTACCCGAGATTGTCCTGAAAATGTCAACGAAAAGAGTCACGTTGTTGTCAATTATGGAGAACGTATACGATAATTGATTTTCCCTCAGAATATATTAGCTACAGGCTATCCGGCTAGCCCAATATATACAAGATACATCAGCTTTCCTTCTCAACACCTTTAATCCTCTAAACATTTCTTGGAACCCATTTTAGGTTGGATCAACCCAAAAGCCTGGGTCAAATTAAAAAAAAAAAACGCTTTGAATGAAAAACAAATTCAGTACGTGACATTCCCGTGTGAGTTGCTTGGCTTTGTTGTTCTTGAGGGGTGGTGGGCGGGAGGGGGGGGGGAGGAGGAGACAAAGAATAGACCATCTGCCCTCTAACAGGCACTTTGTAAATTTATAGTTAGGGGTTTGCTCAAATCTTTGGTGTGGCCCAGCGGGCCAGATATCACAGCCTTGCTGTCAATCACAACACAGTGTGCCAACTACCCCTTTGAGGGCGAGTGAAGAAGAAGCAGAAAAAGAAGGAGGATGAGGAGGAGAAGAAGAACAAGAACAAGAAGAACAGGAACAAGAACAAGAAGAACAAGCAGAAGAAGATAAGTGATATAACAAGCAGACCGGTAGGCCGTAATGCAGGTCACCGGGCTATCCCAGCTAGTGATCATTACAAATATGACACTGTCTAATTCCACTGACAACAAAAGTTTACCTTCTCAAAGAAGCGTCAAATTCTCTTTTTATAATTTATACCCCATTGTTTCTCTTTCGCCCAGCTGTATTACCCAGCTTCTGATCGCAGTGACACCTCTGCCTGATCAAAGCATGTCGGGTTGACTTTGTCTAGTAAGTCAAGTTTGTATAAGGTCAAAGGGTTTGATAGATGGGCGCCCTGTTTCGCACCAGTACGGTGCACATTTGCCAGGGATATCGGCACAATGCTGTGACTGGTACACACCAGATACTCACTTGATCTGAAGGCGATAGGCACCGGCTGTGTCCCGGGGGAACCTTACAGTATTTCAAGTGTCTAGTTGTCTGCTTATTCAAAAAAGCAGCAGGCAAAGACATTACAAAGAGACGGTTTCTGCTTCTTCAGTTTTCTGGTTATTTTGATTAAACCTGAGATGAAAGTGAGATCATCGAGTGCTTTCTCATTTGGATATCTCTCTCTCTCGCTCTCGCTCTCTCTCTCTCTCTCTCTCTCTCTCTCTCTCTCTCTCTCTCTCTCTCTCTCTCTCTCTCCGTCTCTCACGAATAGATCTCGCATAAGGCACTGACACCAGTGAGGCTCTTCAGGGATACACAAAAATAAGTGTACCCATAAACAGAATGATACAGCAAAGATCGGCAAACGAGTTGAGTCGGCAAAAAATGAGCAGAAGCAATTGTCAGGGGAAGTCAAGGCGGTCAGTGTCGTGTCGACTACATCCCTCGTGGAGCACCGACTGGTCTATAAAAGTGCCCAGTTGGTCATTTACTTTCTTGAACTCTTCCTTACTTACGAGCCGCCGTTGTTTAGCCGCTAGACGCTCGCCTGCGCATCCGAGGGTCGTGCGTTCAGATCCTGGTGAATCCGGCATGTTTTTCAGAAATGACTTTGACCTCCCGCTAGAGACAACCTTGAAGTGTTACCATCTAAAGTCCTGGGAAGTAAAGGTGACTGGCGTGATGTTGATCACATGACCCACCAGGTGGAGATTGGACTTAATAAAACAGATCTGTTTAAGCCAACTGCTCAATACGTCCGAGGGCGTGGAGAGGGATCTCTACTATTCCTTACTCAGCCGCTGTTTTGCGGAGAGAGACCAAACCATGTGGGATCAAACCCGGTCCAATAAAGTGGATACGCTCTACTTTAACTGTAAATTTTCCTGACTTGACTTGACACCTATTTTTATAACATTATCTCCGTAGCTTTCGCAATCCCGATTACAGCCACAAGAAACAGATATTAAACCACAAATAAACTTTGAATATTTCGACGGTCAAAACTACCCCTTCTTCCAGTCAATGACAGACAGCATTAGCAGCAGCGACAGTAGTAACAGCAGCAGCAGCAGCAACAGCAGCAGCAGCAACAGTACAGGTTTTGGACTCGTCAAATCCCACCACTGCAGCAGTAATTATTACTCCAGTGATAACTACAAGCCTCATCAGCACAACGTTGATCATCAGTTCGTTTCTAACACCTCCTTGGTGACATCGTCAACACCGCCTTCATTCTTAACATTCCAGCCATCATCAGCCCAAACGACAGCTGCGATGAATACTTCCACATTCACATCTGTAACCAGGTCCACTTTGCCGCCACAAATTAACACTCTCATCTCCGAAACTGAAAGCAGCAGTAACAGTTGCATGCCCAACTTTGACATTCTTACCGACACTGATGCTTCGCTGAGAGGACTTTGCTCCCCAGAAGCCAACCCACAGTACATCGACCTCGACAGTCAACAAGAATCTATGTATAACGAATACCAGTCAATGCCAGAACAGAATAAGTCAGGAATTGTTTTCGAGGAGACCAAGAGATTGGAAGAAGCCGCCATTCTAATGATGGATACAATCTACAAAGACTGCAACAGTTTGAAAGTTCCATATGGTAAGTTCTGTTGCATCTGTGATTTGTTTAACAGGGCTTTGTTAATCAGCTCACTATTAAAACAAAAACTCTTGTCTATCACCCTTGTGTTCTAAGCACTCTGCTTTATGACAGTGAAACTTGATCGCCTTTTTTCGCATCAAGACTGGTTTATGGTTTTTGGTTTATTTAACGAGTCAACATCATGGTAATCGGGTAAAACGCATCGGGAGAAACGGCTAAAATTCCTTTCACATGCGATGCCTATGAAGAATACTTGGATAAGTGGCAGGATATGATCACAAACACTGAGGTATTGGAAATGGTAAGTAACATAACAGCTTGATATCTGAGTCTTGGAAGGCTCAGATGGCTGGGTCACACTTAGAATATGGAGGATGGAAGGACATCCTCTCTTGTGAATCACAGATGGGCAGAAGATGTTGATGCCGACCTCTAGTACGATTTCAAAATGAGCGCAAGCGGGACATGAATGATACAGGTATTGAGGTAGACACTTCGGACCAAAATGCCACGTTGAATGGAGAGTTACAATCAGAAAGGGAATAGGAATAAAGTAAAAGATGATTGCAGAAAGGATGGTGCTGAGCCTTTGAGGGAAAAAAAAACCCAGGTCATAAACATGGGATAGCAACAACAGTCCTACAATTCAATACTGTTGTGGTGAAAGACTTTTCTTAACTTGGTCTGGTATTGCTAGCTGTACTCGCCATTGCCATGGGATGTGAGTCCCACGCCTCCCAATAAGGAAAAAAAATAAACCCCCACCATCGTCTGGAAAGAGGGAAGGGTGCAAACAAAATAAAGCTTGGATTTCAGAACCGTTTTTGCCATCACAGATGTTAAGTGTGTTTCTTGTCAGACTCTCCGCTCTCAACGTTTCTGCAATCATTTGTTTCTGCTTTACTCCCATTGCCTCCCCTATTTTCGCCTTCTCCCTCACTTTTCCACGAAGCACGGTCCATGGCATTTTGTTCCCACAAATCTGTCTCAGTACCTGTATCATTCATGTCCCGCATCTTTAAAGCGCATCTTGGAGGCTACATTGTGTTTGTAAATAACTGCAGGGCTTAATTAGCAATCTGCCTCATTAATCGCAACAATTCTTTTTTGCAGACCCCATGATGTGGACCCCAGACCACGCGAGGAGGTGGGTCTCCTGGGTGTGTCACAGGAATGGAGTTCCCGATGTCTCGGCGCACTTGTCTAACTCTGATGGTCCCACGCTGTGCTCCTTATCTCAAGAATACTTCTATTTCCTGTGTGGTGACTCGGGCATCAAACTCTCCAATGAACTGGAGCTGTGGAAAGCAGGTAAACGCACTGGTAGTTAAACAGACACTTCAAATCCCTTTAAATTACCATCTAGTCATCCCTAATTAAGATGCAATTTTTCGTCATTTGAAGCCCCACCCTGGCTCTTGTCAGGGGCCGCAATATAGCCTGGCCATAAATATGGTCTAACGGCTGAATGCGGTTTCTGGGACTTCTCCACGGGTGATCATCATCCGCATGGTGGCACTTTGTGTCATCGGGTATTTATCGCTTGTGTGATGTCCTGGCGGGGTAAAAGAAGACAGTTATAGATTCCTTTAAATGTTCTATCTCTTTCTCTTATCTAAATGTATAACTCACATGTTTACGGGAAGCCAGTTTCTCTGTCGATCATGATGTTAAAAATAGTGTTAATGATGACGGAGACCGTTTTTTTAAGGGCGAACAATTACATTTTAAGATTGCAAGAATCATCATTCTTCATTATCAGCTGCTTTTATAGAGTGTGGCATAAGAGGATGCTCCGACAGGCGGACAGATAGAGCACTACTCTTCTGATCCGACAGCTTCTGAAGTCTGCTTTTTTCCAAACGTACTGGTGCTACCTTTCCTTTGGAGCAAACAAGGCATGCCGAGAGAGAGAGAGAGAGAGAGAGAGAGAGAGAGAGAGAGAGACAGACAGATAGAGAGAGAGAGAGGAAGAGCGAGAAAGAGAGAGAGAGGAAGAGAGAGAGAGGGGGAGAGCGAGAGCGAGAGAGAGAGAGAGAGAGAGAGAGAGAGAGAGAGAGAGAGAGAGAGAGAGAGACAGAGAAAGAGAGAAAGAGAGAGAGAGAGAGATCATGATGAATCGGCAAGATATGGTCTCTACAATACTGTCCAGACTTTGTGCTATGGGTCTTGCTAGTCACACTCCCTATTGTCAAACGTTATGAGTCCCATGCCTCCTCCTTTAATAATATAACACTATCTTCTGGAAATACTGAAAGCTGTCGATTACTTATAAATATTATGATTTTTTTACAGTCTCGTAGTATATCTTCTTCTTCTTTGCGATCACCGGCTGTAGTCTCTGCTGGAAAGTTCTGGTTGTTCGTCCACCTCTGGACTTTAGTCTTGTTTCAGAACCGGAGTTTTGCGTGCGCGTCCATTTTTACAGATCTGACTTATGTGCACGCCCATCGTTGGTTCCTGCCTTTCAGACTGATGCACTCCGACTTCGAAGGATAGCCCGAATAGTTGACTCTTACGGCATGCTTGTTGCGGTAGTAGTAGGTCTGTTTTTGTTTTCTCCCCAGTGGTAGCTCCGGAAACCACACAGAAAAATCGACTCTCCTATGAATCATTCCCCAAAATGGCGGCATGCCACATTCTGGCCATAAAATATCCAAAAATATCCGAACGACGGTGTTCGCGTATATATAAAATACGGACTTTCTGCCAAGGAACAAATCGCGGCAAAACTAGGATTACGTGACAATCAATATCAACATTTGCCCACGGTAGTTGTAGCAGACGATAAATACCGACAGTTGACAACAATTTCGAGCGTTTCTGCAGACGATACTAGCAGACGATATTAGCGACCGTTGACCAATTTCGAGACATTACAGACGATGAAAGCCGATTAGCAATACTGTGTTCTTCCGATTGGAGGATTTAGCAGCGGAAGATGTCAGACTTGTCGGCATGCGCCAAACGCGATTAAACTCATCGTCGAGCGTATCCCCCACTAAACTAGGGGGCTAAACTAGGTGCCTGGGACTCACGAGTACAGTAATTGGAGGAAGTTGCAGGAGATGCGGTAGCTGCCGCTCGTGAGTCCCAGCCTCTAGTTTAGCCCCCATCCGCGCCGCGGCACACTCGCAGAAGCAGGTCGGCAAGCAACGTATCGCCGAGACCCTGTCAGAGCATTTGTTTCGTTACCCGGAGCCGGCACATATATTTTTAATAGAACTGACCCGCATTCGGATATTTTTGGATATTTTATGGGCAGAAATTGGCCAATTTAGCTCTCTTTCGAACGCCATCATATTAAAGTGGAACGATTCAAAGGAGAGCTGAACAATCTATTATATATTAAATTAATGTTGATAATGTATTTTCTAGCTACTGAACCGGATAAGCGTGAATCCTGTTTAGTGTCCCACTTTCAAAAAAGCCCTCCCACCATACCCCGCCCCCTTTTTTCCCCACCCCTTTTCTTTCCAGGATTCGAAAATTTACACATCCGGGTAACTCCGTCACAGAAATGTATTGGGGCACCACAAAACGGGTCACCAAGCAATCCTGTTTTTTTTTCTGCGTTCATGCGAAGACCTAGTGCGTTGTGGCTGTTGACAAACCACGGCTGTAAGATGTTTGCGCTTATCAGCAGACACATCCGACTTCTGCAGGAATTTGTTGTCTGGACTAGCTTTCCCAGGGTAGTTCAGTGTCATTGGACCCCGACTATCAGATGCATTGTCTTGTACGAGTATACCTGACCTGAACGTATCATAGCGACGGCATATCCCCCCCCCCCCCCCCCACCGAGCCGATTTGTAATCTACATTTCTTCGGAATACAGCGAAAATGTCAATACTGACTTTCGCGAAGTTCAGTAGCTCATATCAGTCGTAGCTTATTCTTCCGTCAAAACAATCGAGAAGTCATAAACCCGACGATTCTCAAACTATTTTCAGGAAGCCCCAATATACATTGTAAATTTGTTCGCTCTGCCTCAAATTTCTACCACTTAGAAATGTGTGGAAACAAATTAAACATAACTCTTAGCATCAAGTCGGCTCTGTGGCTAAGTCGATGCGAACGCTTCGTAATGCCAAGATGCCGGATTCGATTCCAGCTGTAGACCATGTGCTTTGCGTTGGTTTCAACAGTGGTATCGAGAAAGCCGACCGTCCAGTAAGCAATGACAAACTACTGGACGTAAATTTGCCTAGAAAAACCACACAACAGCCAGGGGCTGTTGGGGTTGGTTCTGCAACGTCCTGTAAAGGATAGGCAACTAACCTTAGCATCAAATTCTCAGCACAGAATATTGGAAAGATAAAGCAATAACCCGCTTAACTTAGGAAGCATAAAAGAGTGGATGTTAGGAATCTAGTTAAACGTGATTTATATTTCACCGATAATAAAGATGTAATACAAATATTATTCATTGCATTCAATTCTTCCTTTTCGGCGCGATCACCGACTGTACACTGAGCAAACATTCCTGACTGTTCGTGCACTTCTGGACTCTGGTCCAATTGCAGGACTTGGGTTTTGCATGCATATCCGTTTTACATATATTTTTATGCAGACTGTTTATTACTCAGACTTGGTCAGTTCTATCTACATATAGAAGATATCTGGTTGAGAACTGTTTCTAGGACCTACGGAGAGAGGCAGACTGGACTTGACCTGTATGAGCCTTGTTTCTGCTGCACCAGTACATGCTTCGCAGCATTCCATCATATCCACTTTTCCAAAAAAAATTAATTGTAGAACGGTTTTGTCGACTTATATTATTTTTCTTCGCCACTAGCTTTTATTTATTATTTTTTTATTCTACTTCTAAAATCATCTGGAAGTTTTTTGAATAACTGGACTGTCAGTTTTTCCCTGTATCTGGCATAAGTTCACATTCACATTGCCGCGTCGGCACCCGAGACGGCGAGAGTGTAGCTTGATCAGGGAGAGTACCCTGCCCAATGTGTCCTGGTCAGATCTAGTTCTCAATTGGAACGAATTTAATTCACACTATGTGACCGACTGTGGGATCCTGCTTTGACACAGGCGATCGACATGAGCAAGAAGCACTCAGTTTGAAATAGGGCAGCAGTATCACTAAGCAGAAAAATCAACTGGAAGGTAAACAACAAGATACACAACAGGAACTATTTATGCACCAACACAGCGAGGAATAATCATACACAGATCTCAGTAATAACCGACTTCTGTTAATTTAAACGCTGGTTAAACGCGATAACCCTCCATCCATTTTCACCCCCCCCCCCCCAAAGCGACTGACTCAGTACAGTTTAGGAATCCCTGTTCTAAAGTAATGCTCGACAGAATTGGTGGTGTGTTTATAGCAGGGACTACGGTAGTAAAACGATTAGTAAATGGATCTGAAACATTTCGATAACAGTCAAACAACTTATCGGTATATCAGGCTTATCGTTAATTCAAAGTCGGCTGTGGCTTGTAGTTGGAAAGGGGGTAAAAGGGGCGCGGGGAGGTGGTGTCTTAACGACCTCGTTGTCCCTCAGGTTTTTTTTTCTCTGAGGTAGGTAGGTTCTCTGAAGTACAAGTTGATTCTGAATTTATAAATTATGGGGGATCAGAACAAAGAAGTGGGGAAATGCTTTACACTAAACTTTTTCGTTGAATTATCATTGGTTTGACAGATCAGACAGGCCGTTATGTCCCTCTAGTTCCAGTATATTTTTTCATCCTGTAAGCAAAGAATGTTGCTTCCATCTCACAGTTGCGTCAAGTGCTCACATTTTATAACTGTATCGTTGTTATTTTCTTTCGAAGGTATTTACAATAATCGCCTTAGAAAGCACTCCTTCATTGCTTTGCAACCTAATTATTCTCAAGAAAAGAAATCAACATTTGTGAGTAAATAGCCACCAAAAAAGCAGCAGCAGAAATTCCGATTCTCAAGAGAATGCGACGGATAGAAAAACGTACGCAACATTTAGGACACAGCTGAAAACTGTAAATAGATTAGAGAAAGCAGGCGCATGAAAATTATGCACATTTTTATTTATTTATATTTTTTTTTCTTCATAATATCAGGAAAACTAAACTTAACCAAGACATGAATTCAAACCTGACCTAAAAACCTTATGATTGTGAAAGATAACGAACAACGACCACACACTTGTTAAATGATGATGATGAGATAATTTAGCGTTATTTGTTTAGTTTAAGTAACATTTACAAACTTTCACTTATTTATTGATGCATACAAACATTGACAAACATTAATACGACATTTCTGAAATTGGTCGCCTGTTGAAGTTATCTCAAGACCCCATCTCTGCAATTTGGCCCTCCAGTGGAATGTGACCATCTTAAATTAGCGTCACTTTTGTTGAGCGCAACCTGGCCTGTGTTTGTTCAAGCAGCCAGATTTTCCATCAACTGCAAGTGATGTCTACGCGTGCATAAATTACGTTAATTAAAACAGGATTTTACATCTTTCATGTTTGCTGTTGGGCACTTGCTGTAGGTTAGTGGCTAGACGATCCGCCTGCCGACAGAATGTGCTGGTTTCAAATCCGAGTCGATTTTTTTTTTTTCAAAAATGACTGGCTCCAGAATCGACCCATCCTAAAAGTGGTTACAGGTAAAATCCTGGGAAGTTAATTCGGCCGGCGAGATGTTGACCACATTAACCATCGAGTGCCGATTGGTCTTTAAAACTATGGGTCTAGCCTAGCAAGGTCGGGTGGTTTCCGGTGCAGAAAACTTTCTGCCACTATCTATCTAATCTAATCTAATCTATCTATCTATTTGTCTGCCTGTGTCTGTCTGTCTGTCTGTGGGTCTATCTGTCCATGGGTCTCTCTGTCTGTGCCGTCGTTACAACTAGCTAGCCACCCACCCACCCACAGTTCTGTCTCTGTCTGACTGTTTAAAACACACATGTTGGCCATTTTCACCCTCTCCCCCCTTTCCCCATTGATGACATCGGCAGCAGCCCGCACCTCCCTCCCCCTTGCGCCTTCAAACTCCCCACAAGGTCTAACACCACATGCCCCATGTACCAATGGAATGAAAGTATCCTTTAGTTGACTTTAAATACAGAGCATGTAAATATTTGTTCTCTCCAGCAAATACCTGCTTCCCCAACCAGACCTACTTTACCGGCAGCAATGAACAAGGAATCCTCCCAGCACAACCGATGCATACTGGGAGCTCTCAGAACTTCAACCTGGCAACATGTGTGTCCCCGGCGCTGAGTTCATGCAGCAGTAACCATGACAGCAACACTAGCATCTCCACACACTCAGACATCAGCGATGATGAGAGCCGGTCTGGTAAGTTGCCCGCCTTTTAATGTTGATGGCAATCTGGTAGTCTGGTAGTCTTAGTTTCAGCTTCATAGCAAATGGGTCACCCCATCTTTGCTCCGCTCCTGTGCCAACGAAAAACGAATGTTTATCACAGTCCCTTGTGGAAAGATTAACAGACTGCTGTCTCAGCATACCTAGCATACACTCGCATTAAAGCATACGGTAGCCATCCGAAGTGCTAACACAAACAGTCCAACATTAGAAATGCAGTTCATCATTGATGATAGCAGAACTTGTCGCCAACAGATCAGCAGTTGTCCACGCGATCAATTTTAATCACATACGGCCACCGCCAACATTGCACGACAGGCATCGCGCTATTTATTTTCTGAATCTACAATTCACACCACCACGTTGGTCACAGTCCAAAAAACATTCCCAATGTAATCCGCAGCTCACAGTGTCACGCCATGCATTTAACTCAGAAGCTGGGCGACGAAACTATATCCAGTCTACAAATGGAGCAAAAATGCATCGGCCACCGTCCGGCAGAAGCAAAAAAATTGCCTTTGCCTTGAACAGTGCCGCTGCCTAGCGTCCATTTTAACCGGAAGAACCTGATGGCAATCGTTTCTAGTCAAAAGTTATTTGTGATTGTATGCAGTAAGAGGTCTCTTCTTGGCACTCCGTCTTTAAAGACAACAGTGTTCCTTTGTGGTGCTGGGATGCTAGGGAATCACATCTCCTGAAGATACCAATTAATAACAGGGACGAAGCTCCTCCTTTATGTAGGACAAATGCTGGGCAAACATCGTAGAGACTGCTTTGCCAATGCAGTGTGGTTCCTACATCGGCCTCCCCAGAGTGAAAATATGATCACAGCAGTTTCTTTCTTTTCTGGATCCTGCCTGATCTTCTGACAGAACTCTGTCTATTGACGTCTCATTCTGTTGTATATCATCACCCTACAGAGTGTCTTTCCGCGTACAGACAAACATGTTATGCCTCTCCAGTTGTTGCAGTGAGAGAGATCACCTCTCTTCGGTGGTGGGATGATTACACCATTTTTCCAGTCTACTGGGACCATTTCATTTATCCATATTTTGTTGACTATGCCATGTGATGCTTTTGCTGTAAAATGTAGGTTATACGTTAGAACAATCATATCAGACCAAAATCGGACCCTAAGTGATAGGTCTAGATCATGGTATACTAAGGAACAATTGGTCAATTCCTTTCCCAAGGCAACTTCTAGAACCTTCTGAGTCTGTATTGGCGTAACGCTATGAATCATATCAGACCAAAATCTGACCCCAATTGAAAGGTCTAGATCATGGTATACTAAGGCACAAGAGGTCAATTCCTTTCCCAAGAACCTTCTGAGTCTGTAGTGACGTAACGCCATGCCGATACAAGATAGACAAAGTCAAACACCACCTTTGACCTACTATTAAAGGAAACAAAACAAAACAGAACTGTTATAAATCTTTAAATATAGTCATTTTAATGTATAATGTCTTCCCCAGGCTACCAGATGGCACACAGCTCTACACTAGACAGGTTTCGCGAGGATAACGGCTACAGTAAAATCTTACACAAAATTCCAACTGGTAGAGGCCATAAGCAAACGATCCATCTGTGGCAGTTCCTGAAAGAACTGCTGCTTTCCAAGGACGTCAACTACAGTGACTGCATCCGCTGGCTCGACCGCAAAACTGGAGTCTTTAAGATTGAGGATTCCAAGAAAGTTGCCATGTTGTGGGGTGCCAGAAAGAATCGTCCCGCCATGAATTACGACAAATTAAGCCGATCCGTGCGACAGTACTACAAGAAAGGTATTATCAAGAAGACAGAACAGTCTAAACGTCTTGTTTATCAGTTCTGTCCAGGCTACAATTAGAGAGTGCCACACAAGGTCAAGCAAAAGAGTGGAAAATATCTGATGTTATGTAAATAATAAATTAATCCCTGTTGAAGACCTGATAGGCATGCTATAAAAAAAAGTTTAGAAAGAATCATATTATCGAGGATCTGCTAGTCATACAAGATTCTTGAAGTGACAGCTCCTCGGTACATAATATTTATAAAAATAGAGGCCTAACACAGGATGCCCAGTAATAATCTATAATTATATATACTTTACGTTAGATTCCCAACATTAATTAATAAACATAGAGGCCTAGCACAAGATAGCCAGTATTAATCTATAATTATATGTACCTTACATTAGATACCCAACATTAAATATTAATATATAAACGTATGGAGATAGCAATATATGCAAGCAGTCGCAATGTGTGCAAATATGTTCTTTAATTGATTTTTAATTGAGAGAAAAGACCATCGTACTTACACAGAGCAGCTGAAATCCACAATGATTACAGTTTTATCTAATTTCACCGTGCCTTCTTTATAATGTTTTGTTCTCCGAGTGCTTGCAATGGCTTTCATTCACTAATCTACATGAAGACACACATGTACTAAATCTACGGTGTGTATATTTCCATGTATTAGCCTACTATGCTTATAGACAAACTTTATAAATGCCCTCACTAAATAAGGATGTTTGTTTATGAAGCTCCACATTTTTAGGAGTTTTTGTGAGTAAAAAATCTACCCAAAGAATATCAGGATCCTCGCTGGTGCTACAGTGCAAGTGCACCTTGCTAAGCTTCTTCGGACTCAGACTTGAGTCAGAAGAAGAACGGAGCACTTATGGGTACTACCCTTGGGCCATGATGTTGATCTGTTCTTCAAACTTTATAAAGCAACTGCTGAATGTAAAATTGACTAGTAGAACTACAAACAGCCAAAAAATGTTGGGGTTGGTTCTGCAAGGTCTTGTAAAGGATACGCAACTAACTTAACTACATTTTAACATTATTTTTAATGATTGAGAACTACATATATATTTCTTTTTTGGTCTTCTATCCTCTATTGGAGTATAGACTGTTATCTAGCTCACACCATTGTTCAGTCCTTCGCTAATGCATGCAACTCAACCAATATCCTCCCCATTTCTTTACCTTCACTCTCTATATCCCTTCTTCAGGTGTTTTTCCATGTGCCTTTATTTCTATGCCTCTGTGGGTTCCAGTGCAAAGACATTCTAGTTATATTGTTTTCAGGTTTTCTCAGCGTGTGTCCTATCCAATGTCAGCATCTTTTCCTCACCTTTTTTGGTCCACTTGAACTGTCTAGCTTAAGTTTAACACTAGTCTATCACACTATTTAATTCCCTCTACCCTCTGCATGTACCAGACAATGAACCTTTGTAGTTTACTCATTCATACTTACGTTCAGGTGTTTTATTTTTTTTGATTGAAGGAGATGTTGGTACCCACAATAAAGTGTCTGTTACAGTAGCGCGCGAAACACATTATGTTTCAAAAGTGCTAGTACTGTGTACCATTACGTACCACCAGAAGAAAGCCTTGTTTATATTGCATTGCAGCCCAGATGTGTAAGGGCGCTGTACCACGACGTTAACAATGTTTGGTGCCTCTGATCTTTTTGTCTTTCAGTGAAATACTACATCACGGATCTGACTTTTGTAAAGGTCCTGTGAATATGCAAGTTCAACGAATACTTGTTCCTTTTATGCTTTTAATGATTATGATGATAATAAACATTATATTTATACAGTAGGAGATGATTACAAATGTAAAAATAAGAAATGTAATGTCAGGATGAAAAAAAGAGGGGGGAGGGGATGTAAAGTTATTGTAATGTGTTTGTAAAACTATGAACATAAGACTGATTATAAGGCCTAAGGGAAAATTGTTTCTGAAATGTAAAAAATAATTCTAAATATTATAGCTGGGAAAGATTGTGTGAAATTATTATTTAAAAATTACATGTGATAGCAAAAAGAAGATTGTGTAAAGTAAAATGTTTATAAATATTGTATGTTAAATGTATATAAATTTTATGATCATTGTTATTTTATTATTCACCCCCTCCCCCAGCCCCACTATGGAAGCCACAATGTTGCAGTGGTTAGTGTTTCTGCTGACCCAGCAGTGGTCGTGTGCTTAAATCCCCATCGAGACAGAGTTAAAATTGGAACGGATTTTGTAGCGTCTCTTTTACTTCCTCCGCCAGTTTCTTTTCTGATTGGCCTCTTCCCTTGTAGCCTGCTGTTCTCCTGTAGTACGCTCTAGTTGCTGATTTATTTGTTTCTTCCTGACCGGATTACCAAACCATTTCATTCTTGGATATTCTATAAAAACATTTACTGCTAGTGTAACGACCATTGTTCTTAGTTCTTCATTGGTGACTTTGTCGCTTCTTGTTTTTTCTGCCGCATGTCTTTTACGTCTCATCTTACATGGTGTTTGAGTTCACAATATTGAGTTAAAATAGTGGAGGCTGCAGTTCTGCAATTCTGAATTGCCTATACCTGAGCCGTCATATTGGCATTGTGTACTCATGCAACTTTTTCTTTGCTCCCCCCCCCCCCCCCCCCCCCCCCCCCCCCCCCCCCCCCCCCCCCCCCGCCAACTAGCACAATATGTTTTATTATGCTTCGTTCACATTAAGTATAACGGAAGTAACCAGTGGCTGACTTCAAGAGAGTCTCTCTCACATTGAGAGTCAGGGATTTATTACCAAATGTTGTTGTTGTTGCTAAGATTGCTCAACTAAGAAGCAAACCTTGGGGAAGCATCTTGTTTAATGCTCTGGTTCTCATTGTCAATGTTTTATATTCATGGCTGCCTTTTTAATAAAACTGATAGATGATTGTTTTGTTTTCGTGGATATTGTTAGGTGTGGCAGTTTCTTATATGTTCTAATATCAGGCACTAAGCAGTGTGGCATAAATCCGGTGCAATGATGTTGATCAGCACACCCTTGAACACATTTTGTTTGTTTGATGCTTAATCTACATGTTATCATCATTTGTTTGCTACTGCGCTGATAAAGAGCCTCACTGTTAAATACAGCAGAGTTGTTTTTCACCCTATCTTTATGCCATTGTCATTTAGCCGCCGTGTTTGATGTTTGTTGACGATATTGTTAATAGTTATTATATCCAGGTGCCAGCATAGTTCACAGATTTAAACAAATGGGATGCCCTCGTCTATATAACTGTGTTACACAGAGGAACAAGGTTTCTATGGTTTGCTTCGGTATGATTTTCACCCATGATGTGTTGTTCCTACAGACAGAGATCCTTGAGTTGATGGGTTGGGGCGAGTCCAGATCACATCCTTTGACACTAGAGTAGTACTTCGTCGAGCCATTACAGATGACCCAATAACTATAACTTCTTTGAAAAAGGGATATATGGGGATCACCCTGCTGGGTTGTCATCCACTGTGTGACTCTCAACCTTCAAGAGGCGGTGATCCGGTAGGAAGACACACACAGGATGAATCATTGTGACATTACTTGGACCATATTTTGTGTGGTCATTGATCTTGAAAATACTTATTACATTCCATCGTTTTTGGATTACCATTAACTTTATAGTATATCGCTGTACAGTAATTCACCATCATATTTTTCTTTGAAAGAAATTTTAACACAAACTGAAGGATTCTTGCAAACTGTTAAAACAACTCAATAAATGTTTCTCAACACTTTCTGACTCAGAGTGTGTGCAGTTTAGAGTAAAAGTATTCGAGTCTCAGTGGATTAAATAGTAGAAATATGGAACCAAATGAGACAAATTGGGAGTTATAGGTTTAGGTCCTTACCATTTTCTCTGATTCAAGGTTTGAGCTTTGTTTAAGTGCATAATAATAACAAAAACAACTTTCCTAATTATATATATATATATATATGGGGGGGGGGGGGGGCTTTTAATATGCATGTTGTAGTAGTGAGAGAAAGGCCTCAATAGTAGTGATACTCTCCCTTTGATTGAAGAATAAAGAAGCAGAAGAAGAAGAATAAGAAGAGGAAATCCTATGTATTGTTGTATTCTAACTACAAACTTTTAACTTACACTGATCACACAAAGAATGAGAAACCGAAATCTGTTGTGAGACTGAAAATACTACCTAACTATTTGCAAGTATCTCCCAGTTCCTCAGCAAATGTGTTGTTAATGTTTAATGTGTACAGCTGCTGGACGGCTGATATTGTTGCAATGTATCATTGTGATTTTTGTTGGTATTATTTATCATTTTAAGCTATTTGTTGAATTGTTTTGCGCATATAAACTGAGGGAATCGCCGAGATATAACAAACTCCCAAACACAATCACACCTTCCTCGTCACCTATGTTGACATTTCTTATCGCGGGCTGTTTGGTCTACGAAAATACGAGTTCGGCCTCAAAGTTCCCATATGCCACTGGGCGTGTAATTGGACCTTAACCTACAGAATAAGAATCCTTCATGTGTTACTGTGCATTTGAAACTGTCTTCAGTTGGGGAACCCAGAGTTCTTAGCTCCTAGAGTGCTTAGCTCCCAGGGTTCACAGTTGGTTAGGCAGTGTTCCGGGAAGCACGGGAAGTGCAATGATATTGACAACATTACACATGAAGACAAATGACAAATATTTGACCAGTACTATTTACCCAGCATGCCTCACGAGGACATTTTAGCCTGACGGTCAAGGCTTGATATTTAAACATCCCTTTGCCTTTGCCTATAACAGGTCTAGCCGAATCAGACAGGCAACCTAAGTATGTAATCCTGGCCGATCCATTGGTTTGTTACAGATTTGTGTTCAAGCAGTAATTGTAAATCGAAAATTTTATTGATAATCTACCGGTGATTTGTTTTCCAATTATTTCTTTGAATACGCAGTCATTTTACAGGCTGACTAAAATATTTGAAATTTTCACATTGAGTGCCTTATAGGCTGCAGAATATAATAAAGAGATTGACGTTTTGCCCACCAGGACATTACACCGAGCGATAAACACTCGGTGACACAAAGTGCCACCATTCCGATGAATATCATGTGGGCACACATTTCACAGGAACCCGTTTCAACTGCTAGGTTATATTAGGGCCCCAGACTACAGCCGGGTGAGGGCTTTAACAAAACACGAAAATGTGCGTCCCAAAATGGGTTGGGATTTGTCCAAACCTTTGCAGCACGTTGCACACAAATACTAGCATTGTTTGACTGTTTGTGGTTTAAATAAACAAATTTACGTTCATTTTTTGACTGTTTGTAGTAGTAGTAGATTTTACCCCACTAGGACATCACACAAGCGATAAACACCCGATGACACAGAGTGCCACCATGTGGGTGAGGATCACCCGTGGAGAGGTCCCAGAAACCGTGTTCAGCCATTAGATAACATTATGGTGGGGCTATATTGCGGCCCCTGGCAAGAGCCAGAGTGGGGCTTCAAAATAACAAACAATTGCATCACACAAGGGGACGACTAGTTTATGCAGAAGACTGTTTGTGGTTTTAATGGACAATTTTACGTTCAGTAGTTGACCATTGCTATGAAACAGTCGGCTCCCCCATACCCATGTCAAATCAACATAAAGCTACTGCCACATCGCAGGCAGTTGCAATCGAGCCGGGAAGTTTCGAATTACAAAGTGCGCTAGCAACGCTTGAGGCATAGAATGTGCTTTGATATCAACACGCGTATGCTCCCTTGGGGGTTAAGGGCAGAGGTTGAAGGTGAAATGGTGCCTCTTGTCGGTGTTAATATTCAATAGCATTATTATATCAGTTATTTTATAAGATTAAGTATATGATGATGCATTTTTTTAATCGACAATCTTTATATCTTTGTTAAGTACATAACTTGTATTTATTGAAACTGCATGCTGGTCATGCAAATACTTACTTGCTTTAATGTTGCTTCCTGATTAATTCACCACTGTGCCTGTAAGTTAACAATAAAATCATTTATTTAACATAGTTTCGTTCTTTTTGTTTTGCCGCTGTTGTTCATGCGTGTACGGCCTTGAATATTTTGTTACAATCTAATTTTAAAAAATTACTACGGAGAGTTGGAATGAAAATATGGGTTTTTGAAGAAATTTAAAGACACAATTGAAATATTTCAGCCACATTATAAGACATTAAAAAAAATAATGCAGGAAGAAGTTGAATGCAGATAGCAAAATGTTGACAGCGATACAAGTGGCAGGATAACATCCAGAAATTAAGGAGAAGCAGTGCAACCAAGACAATGACAAATATGTTTGAGGGGCACTCTATCCAACCTTCTCTGTGGAGACGACAGCAAATTGATTGATTGTTACAATCTTAAATTAAACAACAGACTTTGGATAATACAGCAGTGTCAGAGCTCAATGAATGAATCAGTCCTCATTGTGCCCAGAGGCACATTAGGCAGAGACAAACTGTCACCACTCAGTTTGATCCTGAGCTATTCTCTCTATCTCCAGTTTTTTCCCTTCGCGTAGCCTTGAGTTTAGCCTCAAAGTTTGCTTCCAAGTGACTCAGGGCGTGACTCTTCCTCGCTGTTCTTGTGGTGTCAATTGTTTCGGCCGTCTCACTTTCTTTATTCTTAGCACGTGTCTTATCCACCTCCATCTTCGTTTTTTTTTTTTTTTTCAATTTCTAAATTTGCATCTTCTGAGTTTGTCATTTGTTGTAATCTAGAATTGCTAATTGTATCTTCCCATATGAACTCGATTTTATCTTCCCATGTGAACCTGAATTTATCTTCCTGTGTGAACCCCAACAATCTTTTGAGAAGTCTTCCCTCAAAACCTCTGAGTATGCACTCTATCTTTCTTTCTGTTTTTCAGGTTTCTGCTCCATAGAGTAGAATTGCACTAACCCATGTTTCGTATATCTTGAGTTTAGTTTAGTGCTGTAGATGTTTAATCTCCAGAAAATATGGAGTCTGTTGAAAGCAACATTTGCGTTTGCAATTCTCTGCTTCATTTTAACTACTAAATTTCCATCCAATGAGATATTGCTTCCAAGGTCCCAGTGAATGAAGTCACTTGCTATTTCCAAACCTACATTATCTATTACTCCTTGTCTTTCACTTTTAAGATTTATCTCCAGCAGTTTTCACATTTACATTATTTCTGAACACAGTCACCATTGACTTGAGTATGTGTTTTCGTATCGTGGCATCAGGTTCTTAATTCCACTGTCATAAAAGTCTGCCACTAGTGTCTTGAACCATTCATTAACACTTGCCTGCAGTACATCATCAGTTTCAAACCGCTGGAATGCCACTTCTTTAGGTGCATGAAAATGTGGCAATCACTTATCGTCAGATCCAGGCTGTGCAGTACATCATCAGTTTCAAACCGCTGGGATGCCACTTCTTTAGGTGCATGAAAATGTGGCAATCACTTATCGTCAGATCCAGGCTGTGCAGTACATCATCAGTTTCAAACCGCTGGGATGCCACTTCTTTAGGTGCATGAAAATGTGGCAATCACTTATCGTCAGATCCAGGCTGTGCAGTACATCATCAGTTTCAAACCGCTGGGATGCCACTTGTTTAGGTGCATGAAAATGTGGCAATCACTTATCGTCAGATCCAGGCTGTGCAGTACATCATCGGTTTCAAACCGCTGGAATGCCACTTCTTTAGGTGCATGAAAATGTGGCAATCACTTATCGTCAGATCCAGGCTGTGCAGTACATCATCAGTTTCAAACCGCTGGGATGCCACTTGTTTAGGTGCATGAAAATGTGGCAATCACTTATCGTCAGATCCAGGCTGTAGGGCGGGTGGTCAACAATTTACCTGTACAATTTTTGCAACATTTGAACGCTTCCATCTGTGACGTGAGGTCGAACATTATCGTGCAAAGGCACATTACCAGAGGACAGCAACCCACGTCTGTTATTTTGGATGGCACACCATTTTTGTGTATTCAAGATTTACTGTCATATTGTTGTAAATAAGTGAATGTGAAACTTCTGAAAATTCGACAGACAACGTAAAAATTGTGAAACGACGATTTTCTTGAACTTTTTGGTTCACTTCTTCGACCAAATTGTCTGTCATCACACTCGGCCAACCGCTACGATCTTTATCTTGGATATGTGTTTACCCGTCTCTATATGTTCGACACCATTGCCTAACCATACTATCATTCATAAACCTCAATGATAGTTAATAGTTAATCGAAACATTATCCTCACTGCACATGGGACGTCCATTAGCACTCAGATCCCATCTTCAACATATCCCTCAGCTTGTGGCGACTGATAACATTAGTATTTCGTTGCTATGCAAAATCTTTTTCAGGCTACCTCCATAGTGTTAATGTTTGGCAACGATTCTTTTGACCAGAAGTCCTTTTGAGTGTTGCCGATTCAAGATCGTCTCATGAATCATCTTTTCATCCTGCTTCCCTGAGAGCGTAAACTAATCCTTTCAAACGAGATTTTATCAGCGACTCCAACCATTTTCTTCGAATCCATCCTGTCTGTATCTTCTTAAGCATGCTCATGGAATTTCTTACAAAGCAAACATAGGAAAAACTTGTAGTTGAGGCAAAAGCTCAGCATTCTTCTTTTACAGTTTTACCTTGAACCAGAACCGTGAAAGCCCATGAACTCTGTACGTGTCGAACGACGGATCCGTCAGTTTAGATAACTGCACCTCGATCAGTTACATTTTTAGGAATTAAGGCTCGCACTTCTGCCTCAACCACCAAGGGGCCTTGTTGTTTGCAGTCTCTACCCATTTTTATGCAGACTAAAAAGCATATACCTAACTCTGCTGATACTCCTATCCATTCCTCACCAGGTTCTATGTCCCCAACTGAAAACACTTGTTGAATAATGTCCTTAGCTTGACCGACCCAGGATTTTCCTCTTTTCAACTTGCTAAACTTCTTCCTGCATATCTCACTAACTCTTTACGGACGTTTAGCCAGTATACTGGCGATTAAGTCTATTCTTTAAAGACGTATCGACAGTACACTGGATCATGATAGAGACACTCTATTTTTGTTCCGTTTGTAGGGAAAATGAACTTTATGAAAACGTTTTTGAACGATGAGGATTAAGAACAGGTTAACAGCAGCCACTCCAAAGTACTTCTACTAATTGTTCACGTGAGAAGCTGGTTATATTGTCTCCTATCTCGGCCTCGAAGACGGCAAAGACGTGCTTCAACATGCGTCACTGCCATGTTGGTGATCGATCTTCTATGTGTGTTATCGCCTGTGTGATAAGTTCTCTTTATATCATTGTCGTCATCATCATCGTCATTATCATTACCATCATTATTCCCCGTGTGTGTTTCGGGGCCCAGTTGTGGAGAGAACAAGAACAGACTCACTGCCTGCCCAGCATGTCGTACAAATCGACTACTTGGGAGCTTTCTTCGAAGTCGTAGTACATCTGCCGGAGAGGCGAGAACCAACAGTATGCATGTAGTGAACGCGAAGAAGAAGATTTTCATCATTATGATCATCAACATCATCATCGTCATCATCATACTCATTATCATCACTATCATCATCACTATACCATCATTACCATCATCCTTACGATCATCATCACCATCATTACCATCATCATCATTACCATCATCATTACCGTCATCATCATCATCATTACTATCATCATCATCATCATTACCATCATCATCATCATCACCACCATCATAATCATAAACCGTGACGATTAGCATAGGCTGTCATGTTTCGTCACATCACACGATCACCGAAATCACGGAAAAGGTCAGTGTTCTTGTCTCACACCATCCAAATGTTAAATCACGCAGGTGTTTATCTCTCTGCCTTTCCTTTGCCATCCCTCTATGGATCTTGCCAACAATAGCCAAGTTGTCGAACCCATTTCTTCTCTTAAGATGTCCACTGGTGCACACGTCTAACTTATCTAACCAGTTTACCGATCTCATTTGTCTGGGGGAGAACTCTTTTATTTACCTTTCTATCATTCCAAGATATTCTATCACTCCACGATATTCTATCACTTTATGATATTATATCGTTCCATTATATTCTGTTACTCCGTGATATTCTTTGCATTTCATGACATTCTAATAATCCATTATATTCTATGGCTCCATGACAGTTTATCGTTCCATTATATTTTATCGTTCCATGAAATTCTATTGTTCCATGATATTCTATCGCTCCATAATTTTCTATCACTCCATAATATTCTATCACTCCATAATATTCTATAACTCCATAATATTATATCACTCCATGATATTCTATCGCTTCATGCTATTCTATCACTCTATGATATTCTATCCCTCCAAGAAATTCTATCGCTCCAAGATATTCTATCACTCTATGACATTCTATCACTCTATGATATTCTATCGCTCCAAGAAATTCTATCGCTCCAAGATTTTCTATCACTCTATGACATTCTATCACTCTATAAAATTCTATCACTCTATGATATTCTATTGCTCCAAGAAATTATATCGCTCCATGATATTCTTTCGCTATATGATATTCTGTCGTTCAATGATATTCTATCGCTCCACTATATTCTATCACTCCATAACATTCTTTACGTTTTTCTCAAAACCCACATCTCAGCTGCAAGTAAATGTTTTACAGGTAGTCTACGCATTGTCCACTTCGCATATTCATATAACAATGCAGGTTGTGTGTAGCACCTGGACACTCTTTTTCTCAATTTGGAATTGATTTATACTCTGGTTTTTATACTGAAAATACATAAAACAAAATGGTAATCGTGACCGATGCATTTAAGGTTGCACATACATGCGCGAGTTGTGTCGATCCAACCACCTAACCACGTTTTGTGTCAGTTCCTTTCTGAAAACATTTAGAGAAACTCATTTTGGCCTCTATCTGAAGATACACATTATGACAATTCTAGACAATATAAAGGAAATAATATCCAGATATCAAAGATTAAAAGCGATGTCTGACGGGCGGACATGACCAAAGTCGGCGACAATTTGATTGTGTTGCCCGCATGTGAAAACGCTGGCTTCAATCACGTTACGTTGGCAACTTTTACATATAATACAGCAGGAACATGCTTATTTAATATCACACATCTCAAAATACGCACGCGCCAAAATGATAAAAAGGATGCGGTAATTATTTTTTTCTTTTTTTACAAACACGTCAAGTGTTTTGGTCGACAAGACGGGCACAGGCGGCCACCACCTGGACACACCGGCAGCTTTAATTGCTAGCCAGGTTTTTCACACTTCACAACCAACGGTAATGGAAATTTATTCAGAGCTTAAACAAATGCACAGGACGAAACAAAGGAGCGTCTACAAACTCGAGGATCTGGTTACACAGATGTAATGAAAGAATTAGTTTTGGTGTAATTACAATGAGGCCTACTGTTTCATTGTTTGAAGAATGGATACTGAAAATAATTGAAACAAAGTTGAATAAACACGCATAATTCCAACCTATCTGTCCATTCGGCCACCTCGCTCACCATTCATCAATCCGTGCCCGCATCCGGCCGCCAATGCAGCGATCAATCGATCCATCCATTCCTCGATCCATCCACCCGACCAGCAATCGATCTATCCTATGATCCATCCATTCATCAACCTGTTTGTTTTCTGCCCGTCTACCTCTTGCTGTTTTGGATTTTTCCATCTGTCCAGACGACATTGTTATATTTGTGCTACATGGAACCATAGGATTCTCCGCCAATAACGATGAAGGCTGTGACTAGCAAGTCTCTCTAACCCCCCCCCCCCCCCCCCTTTTTCCAACTCACGTTAAGAAAAACTCATTAACTTTCTGAGCATGGGATTTCAGGACTATTTTGCCAGTTCACGTAGTTAACATCTTTCTTTTCATACGCTCAGCTTTCAAATTAGGACTGAAACCAGTCACAACTTTCATTGAAGGGCTACGTATGCGACGGTTTGGCCATTTTACAAAAAGAGGAAGAATGAGAAATAAAAAAAAAAGGGGGGGGGGGGGAGAAGGAGGAGGACAGAAAGAAGAAGAAAGAAAAATCGGAAGACCAGTTTCCATGACCTCCACATCTATACTTTTATTTAGGACTACTCAACTAAGTAAGAAATAACAATCTCTCTCTCTCTCTCTCTCTCTCTCTCTCTCTCTCTCTCTCTCTCTCTCTATATATATATATATATATATATATATATATATATATATATATATTTATATATTTATATATATATATGTGTGTGTGTGTGTGTGTGTGTGTGCGTGTGTGTGTGATTTCAGTTTACATAAGCGTGATCATCCTCGATGCTACGGAGATCGAGCAATGTGTTGAAACTCTCCTGACGTCAAACAAACTGTAGCATTCGAGGAGATATCCGTGGTCAATCAAAACGATCTTTCACGAACAAAACAAAAAGACGACGACTAACAAAACTATGTTAATGTCATCTTAGATGATTATTTTTTTTCTTCTGCGTTCCCCATTGAGAAATGTGGCTACTACGCTATCTTGTGGTTTACAGCTAAGCTATGATATCTGTGCCTTGCGGTTCAACATATCCACTTTCTGCAAATCCTCAGTTAGTCACCTTTGCAGACATGTTTGTTAAGGAACAACAGGACTATTCTTCCGCCTGTCGATACACAGGGCCCTAATGAAGCCCCGGAGGACAGTGACTATCAAATATGTTCTCATTAAACAAACGGCTTTCTTTATATCTGTGCATGAGCTGCGCGTCCCACATGAGACATCAGGTCGACTGAGGTATAAAAATATGGAGATAGCACCTTATTTTCGGTGTGCTTCGTGGAACAAACAATACAGTTATCTGAACGTGGCTGCTGCATCGGAGCTCTGGAATGCCCAACGTGAAATGACCTCAGTAGTGACAACATAACACATCCTCAAGAAAACATGTTTCTCAAAGAAAGAACATTTAAGTGACACTTCCTTTGTTTGTACTTGTCACTACCGTCTGTCTTTTTTTTTAAATGTGTCAACTGGTGCAATACAATTATGTCAGTCTGTTTCATATGCTGAGATTAATGTGCCGAAAGGCAATATTTATATTCGCTAAATAACCACGGCCATAAATATGTCACAGTTGGTTATAAAATACCAAAAACTAGCAATAACGGCAAGTGGTCCTGGCCAGGAAGTGAAATAAAAGTTAAATGAAAGTTCGTTTTCGTTGGTCTACTTTTTGGAATAAGGACAACGCCCAAGAAGCGAAGATGAATTTTCAAAACGTTAAGATGTTACTGGCATGATTTCACAACGCAATTCTCGACGCTTACAAGAGTTTGATTCCATGGTTCTTTTCTGTTGAGTCACCACATCACCCGAGATTTAAGGAAATCCCATATTATGGGAGGGAGGGGGGATAGAGTTAGTAGTAGTCGCTATTCATTTAACACTAGCCCTAACCCTAACCCCCCTATAATATGAGATTTCTCTAAATCTCGCGTGATGTGGTGAATTAACAGAAAAGAACCGATTCCCGTGGTGGGTGGTTAAGAAAAAAACCCGCTCTCGTGAGTTTCACACAGCGGTACGAGAGGCAGATCGTGGAAGAGTTTGGCTCCCACCACGTTATATTCCAATTGTTGGCAGTGGAGACATTGTGGCTGACCTCCGCTGTGGAGATGACACATCTGTTCCCAACATATCGCTGAGGCAATTATAGGCAGGAGAAAAAGGAGGAGGAAGAAGAAGAAGCAGAAGGTGAAGAAAAGAAGAAAAAGAAGTTGTTTTCATACCCAAAAATATACCTTACTTCAGGCACGCCGATACCATAAAAACATGGGTGTGTAGGGGTGGTTCAAGTGTCCAATAAAATTATGTTCTTCACTTCACGTTTCATGGTCTCAGATGTCGAGGGAAATATAAGCTCGTGCTTCTTGCTCTTCTGGTCCCTAAACTATAGAAACATGGTGCTGTTGTAGAGTTTCTCTCATGTTATCTTTGCATCTTATTCTTAGTCCACCTTCAACTCAACACCCAATCCTTCTACAATAGACGGCACCTCGGACAGCTCATTCTTGTTCGTGACCACATATCAGTGTCTGAGGTGGACATGTCTAAGTGGAATAATGACGACCTACAAGTACACGCAGTCAGAGTGATGGGCCCGGCCCAGTTTGTGATTGTCAATGTGTACGCCTGCAATGGAAAGGTGGATACAGCGAAATGGCAGAGTTTGCTCCAGACGGAAGAAAAGAAAGTCCTTTACTGCAGAGATTTCAACGCCAGAGGAAACCAGTGGGGCAATGTAATCACTAATAAACAGGGGGAAGACCTGGAGGATGCCCTAGTGTCTGCCGATCTAGTATGCTTAAACGACGGAAAGGTTACCCGAATGGCAACACGACAAGGGGATTCTGACAGCGTAATTGACCTGGCCCTAGTGTCTCCCTCCATTGCATCAGGATGCAGGTGGAGCACACTGGGATACCACGACAGTGATCATTTTCCTTGCGTCGTCCTGGTAGAGAAGAGCAACAACAAAGGTCATGTAATCAATGTGCCTGCTTTTATATATGACCGTACAGGGCAAGATGCCATTAACAAAATCCGACGACGTAAAACAAGAGCAGATCGCAGACGGCGGGAGAGATGGGCCCAGCCACCATGGTGGAATGAAGTAGTCAACATGGCGTGGCTAGAAAAAAGGAAAGCTGTCAAGGCATAGCAAAAGGCAAGGAAAATTGATCCGTCACTTTCTGAACGCCTGATAAGTCTGAAAGATGAGGTCAACAAGCAGACAGTGGCTTTCAAGTTAATTGCGAAGGAAGCTAAGACAGAGAAATGGAACGAATTCTGCAAGAGCGTTTGCTCCGAGGGATCTCTTGTGACATTCTGGCGCCTTCAACGGAGCATGCACGGTGCCGCACGACCAAGGGGTATCCCTGATTTTCAGGGTACAGACCTGATATGGCAGAGAACTGATGCTGATAAAGGAAAAACCCTTCTGGCGCGCTACTTGGAGCAAACTGACCAAAAAGACGAAGCTACAAGAATAGGGGTTAAGATGAAACTGTCGATGCTGTGCGAGAACAGTGTGCTAGGCACTGATCTCACAATCACTGCAGATACCTTAAGAACTTGCCTCAGGAAATCGCGCAGCACTGCTCCAGGCCCTGACGGCATCCGATACAACGACATGCTGATGATGTCGAATACTGATTTGAAAAGCGTTCCCACTACCGAAGCCTAATAAAGACCACTCAAAGATCTGCGGCTACAGAATCATCTCGATGCAGAATACTGTTGGCAAACTTTGGGAAAAAATTGTCGCACAAAGATTGACCACCTACTTGGAACTACATGATAAGTTGCCACCAATACTTGGAGGGTACAGGTTAAATAAAGAGACATGGTTCAATGCTGCAGTTTTCGCCTACGATGTGTACGAGGGATTTCAGATTAAAGAAGAGACATGTGCAGCAGTGTTGGACTTAGAAGATGCCTACAATAAAGTACCATATGATTATTTAATGCAATTACTGCTTAAACTAGAAGTTAATCCTATTCTGATCCGCTGGATTGCTGCGGTCCTGTTCCAGAGAAAGATTGTACTAAGATGTGGTAGCTGGTCCTCAGAACCGCAAACGATATGTCCAGGCTTGCCACAGGGATCACCGCTATCACCAGTCTTATTCAACGTTTATACGGTGATTATCACTGAGCAGCAGTTGAATGGAAAGGGAAGGACTTTGTCATTTGCTGATGACATTTTGATTTATCGACGAGGGCGTGATAGACAGGAGATCGCCAGCACAATGCACAAAGAACTCGATCGAATTGCCGCCTGGTGTGATGGTTCCAATGCCTATGTCAATCCTTCGAAGGCATCAGTGTCATGATTCTCTTTGAACAATCACATTGTCAAGTCGGATTTACCAGAAGTGAAAATGCGTGATAGTGTATTGATCAGAACCAATGTTATGGCATTTCTCGGGGTGAGGTTCGATCGCAGCTTGTCATTCAGGGAACACGTTGACCATGTGATAACAAAGGCACGCAAAGGTCTATCTGCAATGAGGATTATGGCTGCTTCCAATATAGAGCAAAGTTCTATTCTACGGTCAGGTCCTTTCCCCCATTGAATACGCTCTGGCCATCCTCACTGTCAGTGCTACCCAGATTGAACGACTCGAAAAGGTGCAAAATGAAGCCATGCGCATTATTTTGGGATGTACAAGAGACACATCCTGTGGAGCAATGAGGTATCTACTTGACTTTCCAACAATGAACCAAAGGATCAGGATGTGGAGGGCTCGGGCATATCTCAAAATATGTGCTGATAAGAAACACCCACTGCATCAAGCGCTTTTTAGTGAAAAGGGCGACAGACTGAAGAGGGGGAAATCGTGGCTAGGTCGGGCAGAAGATGTTATTAGGCAAATATGCAGCCTAACCGACATCATACCTGGTGCAGAATGGATACCTGTGCCTCAGGCGTTTATTTGTACATTTTCCTGTATTTTCACACTCAACAGGCGATGTAGAGAAGAGAATCCTGTTGCTGTTAATGCAGAGGTCAACGCTCTCATCGGTGAAAATTCAGACGAAGCAGATGCAATAATCTATACAGACGGATCCGTTATACGCCAAAGAAGAAGCGCATGGGCATTTACAGCACGCTCAGCGGGCAGAACAGTCAAAGAAGCCAACGGCACCTTCTCCATGACAACCAGCAGCATGACGATGGAGGTGATGGCAGTGACGCAAGCGCTTGCCTGGCTTGAAACACAAAAATACACCCGCGTGTGTATACTCAGTGATTCAATGAGTATGATCCGGAGGGTTCAGGCAGGTTCAGTGCGAAGACAATGGCTTGAATCATTACAGAAGTCCACTGTGCGTGGAGTCACCTTTATTTTTGTTCCGGGATACGCAGGCGTCGATGGAAATGAAAGAGCTGACTCGCTATCACTACCGACAGTCAGCCTATGGATCATGCTGATATTATCAATGCCCTCAGAGAAATGGGAAGGATAGAGGACTTTGGTGGCAGTGAATCATACTCCCAGACATTGCAGCAAAAAACGAGACGCACACCAGACGACTTGTTAATCAACATAGAACTGGTACTATTAGCCATCGGACGTTGGGGTTCATACTGAGGGGAGGATCTGAGCACCTATGGACATGTCCGGAGTGCAATGAGGATAACCCAACTAACTAACTAACTAACCCTTCTCTTCTATGGTGTATGCTTTGTATGATATGACGTCACAATGCAATCTCTTTAAGCCAGCAAACAATTTGATTGGCTGTTTTTGTAAGTAATTTACAATTTGTTCTGTGCCGACGTTTTTTCGTTTGACCTCATTCAGGGTATTATTTGTTCTACGGCCTTTTTCAGAGATCTTATTTAAATGGTTACTAAATTTGTTTGTTTGATTGTGAATGAACACGTCTGAGACTGGAAGCACAGGACTTAGCCTCTGAAAATAGAAAGAGATGTCCAGGCCGCTGTAGCTATGACTGTACTGCCGAAGGAGCTCACTATCATTTGCTGCAAGATGACACACAACAGAGGGGACAAGGACGTGCTAGGCTTCACAGCCAAGCTTGTATGCACCCAATGACTGAACACATTCTGCAACAATCTTCTATTCCCGTGAAGTTAAGACAGAGATAAAAATGACCCTTTTAGTTACAGACTAAAAGTTTGATTTGAACAAAGGGATATAACTCTGTTTTATGTACAAAAACGTGCCGTTTATTAACAATTAAAATACTTTAATAATATCAATTCCTATAACAATTAATTCTTGTAACACTCACCTACAAGACATGCAATCTACATCATCAAACAACATGCTCAAAACCGTTAACATCACAGTCTTTATGATCTGATCCTATCTGGACTGATTTAAGCGTATCTGATTCACCTTTTTAGGAGTCAACATTGGGCATACCATCTCCCGTTGGAAATGCCTTAAGATGGAAATGCTAACTTCTTGAAGCACCCTGATTTTAAACTCAGCGTCATCTTCCATTTATGATTCTCACTGCCTGATCCGCACCTGATTCCTCGTTCACACACTCTTACATGCTATTTCAACTAGCCTCATATGTTCTATCAGCATTTGTTCATAAATGGTCTTCAGAATGTCTCCTCTGTCTAGTGTGAGTGTTCCTGTAGCTATCACATTTGTAGCCAGAAAATCTGCTCTTTCATTTTCTCACATTCCTGCAGACCATAGATTGTATATCCATGTGATTCCTGCAGACCATGGATTGTATATCCATGTGATTCCTGTATTTTTCATGCCTGAGATCAAAGGCATCATCCAGTATGATCCTACTAACCCACCCATACTGGACAACAGTTACCTGGCAACCGTTCAATGCCACATTATAAGATTTTTACAGCTGAACCGGGTTTCTGGGAATAGCTCATGTTCTTCACATTTGAAAAGTGGCACTTTGAGTCACTGGGTGCTAATCTTTTAGACTGAAATCTTGGAAGGGTAGAGTTGGAGGGGAGGGAACGGAACAAATACTTTAACAACAGGATTGTAGGCTTCACCAAGCTAGTGTAGCCGTTACAGGAAGCCCAATTATATTTCTGTTAGAAGCTGAATGAGGTATCCGGGATTTACCATCCAGGATGCGATTACGGAAATCTCAGGGCGGTAAAATTCTCAGATAGCAGTCTGCAGGCGAGAAAAACAAACGGAGGAAAGGAAGGTGCCATAAATATGATTAACTGCACTTGACAACAAGATTCGTCATCTGATGCAGCTGTTATACAGGTCCTAGTCACCATATGCTTGCAGTTTGATTGGGGTATGTGGGATTTGCTCTTGTGGACTGCCATCCAGACTGTGACTCTTCTGGCTGGAACCACTTCTAATTCTTCAGGACAGGTATCACATCAAAACTCACATTTTTTTAAATGTATTCTCAATTGGGAAAGAAAAGGGGAAACGAAAGTTATGAGTTACCCAAATATAATAACATCTTGACTTGATAAATCCTACATTATGCCACATATGCTAAAAATAACACAATACCCCTTTTATCTTGTAAACATTTTTTAAGGGGTTATGAACTTGGTAATACCTGCAAATAAAATCCTGAAATAAACAACCAGTTTACAAATGTCACTAAAATGTGTAAAATAATATTTGTATATAGTTAAATGCTGGGTCTCAACACAAAAATGTAGCTCAAACTGGGATCTCATCACAATTCTAACATTAAAAATACAGGAAACCTTTCATTAGCCATTCTGTCCACAAGGTCCCCCCCCCCTCCCCAGCTATTTTTAGTAAATATATTCATATCCTAACCTCCTAAATGCTGTAAACGCAACCAATGGCATTAACTAGTCTTCTCGGGAGCAGGCATCTTTAACGGAATTGAGCCACTGACGGACATGCCATGTTTGTAGCTTCTTGGGACAAAAGGGTGAAAGACTTACAATTATTGATGAAGATGATGTTACTACGCAAGACACAGCCAACTAAATTTTCTTAGAGTTCACTAAGACTCACTTATGTTAACAATAACATTTGGTAAAGTTCAATGAAATCAAGAAATCTTATATAACCTTCTAACTTTATAAATCAGTGAAACTGATCACATCCCCCTTGCGGTCCAAGTCTGTAGAAATGTGGGCTTAATTATTACCACAGGTCCAGTGACCTGCAGACTGACATGTGTTCTTTACTTGTCACTTTTGTATCATCATCATCATCATCATCACCACAGAGCAGGCCGTTTGCAACAGGTATCAATCTTTTTCCAAACATACTAGAGTCCTTTGGAGTAAACACAGGCAGATCAAGCAAAGATTATGCTGCGTGTGCAACACATTGGCTCTACAACACTGGCTAAAGTGTGTGTTATAGATGGGGGCAGACAGAGCGAAAGGTCATGCTGCGTGTGCAACACATTGGCTCTACAACACTGGCTAAAGTGTGTGTGTTATGGATGGAGGCAGACAGAGCGAAAGGTCATGCTGCGTGTGCAACACATTGGCTCTACAACACTGGCTAAAGTGTGTGTTATGGATGGGGGCAGACAGAGCTAGAGATCATGCTGCATGTGCAACACATTGGCCCTACAACACTGGCTAAAGTGTGTGTTATGGATGGGGGCAGATAGAGCAAGAGATCATGCTGCGTGTGCAACACATTGGCTCTACAACACTGGCTAAAGTGTGTGTGTTATGGATGGGGGGCAGACTGAGCAAGAGATCATTAGCTCTACAAAACAGGTAAAGGTGTGTGTTATGGATGGCCATGAGCTGTGATTTCTATGCCTCTCTTCAGCACAATAAAACACTATCGTCTAGAAAGACAGAAAGGTTCCAACCAACCATCCATTGATCACAAACTATCAGAAAGAGCCTTGGACTTTCACCAGTTCTGCTGCCTCAAACATTTTCAGAAAAGCCAGTTTTTAACAGTGTCTAACCAGTAACCATCTAACACTCGACACAAGCTGCAATCCTATCTAAAATTAGCAAACATAACAACATACAGATATTTAGCCTCCCATCCTGAGAAAGCAGTTTTTCTGCCTTTCATGGGTTTTAGTTCAAATGATGTCTCTGGACAATGGTTATATTAACCCCACACACATTTTTTAGGAGGAAAGGGGGGGGGGGGGGGGATTTATGGGTTAAAGACAAAACATAGGACTTTTAACAAATGTGAACTCTCACATCATATAATTCCATTATTATGTCAAATTGCACTTTGTGGTAACATGACCAAAAAACATTTTTAATGGTCAAAGGGAAGAAATCAGTTACTTCTGTTTGTATTCAGTTATTATTTCCCTTGATGTAGAAAATGCCCATTTACCCTAGTACTCATTATTTCAGAGGCCCAATATGGGGGCGGGGAGGGGGAAGGGGGGGGGGAACCTAGACTCAATGCCCCCCGCCTGCATCTGCCTGGAAGGCAAGGACCAATGGCCTGCCTACCAATAAGCCAGATTTGTAAAACAGATGTGTAGGCCAACCCCACGTCCTGGAACAAGACTAAAGTCTAGAAGTGGATGAATAAGCAGAACTTCTCAAGGGAGTTTTTTTATAATTTAATTTACGTCCTTTTTAGGATGAAATTTTTCTTTATTTGAAGCCCTACTCTGGCTTTTGCCAGGGGCCGCAATATAGGCAGGCCATAAATGTGGCCAATTGTCTGAACGCGGTTTCTGGGACCTCTCTACGGCGATCCTCATCCACATGGTGGCACTTTGTGTCATCGGGTGTTTATCGCTTGTGTGATGTCCTAGTGGGGTAGAAAGTCAGTCAGTCAAGGGAGTTTCACAGCTGGTGGAAGAACAAGATATTTAGTGGCTGAGAACACCCCCCCTCCCCCCCCCCCCCCACACACACACTGATATCTTTAAAAGGCAGAGACTTCACATCTGGCCATCTTTCTCTTTGGTCTAGGGATTCAACCCCCTGGTTATTTACACAAACTGACCAAGACTCCACATTTCTTCCACTTCTTTTCTTTTTCTGTTTTCTTAGGGCAGAGATTCAGAGAATTATAAGGATAAGTTCTTCAACAAGATTAAGACGGGAAAACAAGATTTTTAAAGATTCGCATGGGATGAAAAAGTTAATGCCCTCTACATACTTGTGACAAGCTCCTCTTCTTCTGTTTTCATCATTAAAAGAGAGTTGGCATCTGTGTTGTGGTTTAAAGCTGGGGTGTGATAACCGTTCTTAAGCCCAAGATATCGAATTTCAGTACCAGACTGCAAGAACAAGATGTTAAGAAGGGTGTGGCCAGACAAGAGTGCTATGCAGGAAGCCAAAGAAGAATAAGAAAACAACAGAGAACTGGAGTCGTGAGCCGCTACACGCTGCAGGATTTACTGAGGAGGGGATTTGAGCACTTATGGACTGAATGGTTCGACGTGCAATGAGGATAATCTGTTGACTAACTAACTATCTAATTTGAGTAAACCTCTGATTAGTTGATAATGTGACTGCTAGGGGGACAGTGGGTCCATATCTTGATCCCTCCATGAGGGAGCCAATCATACAGGGACTCACCAGCTCTGGTCAACATCATCATCATGTAGAAGCCACAATTATTGCTAAAAAAAGAACAACTCACTCTACAGCAGCAAAATGTCAACAGAAACAATCAAGAATACAAGTTCAGTCAACAACAAACAGCAGTCTGTGTGTCTGACTCCAGGAGTCAGTCAGACTAGCAAAAACAACTCAAACAAACAACTCAAACAAACAAACACTGCTCCAGAAGCTCTCAAGTCTCGTTTGATGCGCAGCTCCAGATTTTCTTTGTCCTACTTCTTTGCTTCTACCATGGCAAAATCTTCAGGTAATGTCCTATAGATCCACGTTCCATCAACTTTCTTGAAATACTGAAGAGCAAAAAAAAAAACAATTTCTAAACATAAATATTTTCTTCTTTGAAAAAAAAAAAATCAGTCTGGAAAATAAATTATGAAAAAAAAATGTCCAGAAATTACTTTGTGCTTGTCAATTGAAAATATCAACTGACAGATTTGCGGTCATCATCATTATGAAGTGTCCTGATATCTCGTGTGAACAATAATGTTCCTGTTCTCAAGCATGATGCAACAACTGAGACAGATTTCATACTTAGCCAGGAGGTAAATGAACAAATGAACACTTTATTTTCTCAGGGATTAAAATTGGACACAAGATCTGTCTTATATATGGCCCTTCCAAACAGGCATCTTCCACACAGTATAAAGCATGTTATGTTCATATGACAATATACGTAATCTGAATTTAAAGTACGAGGGGAAGTCAATAAGTCAGTCAAAAATAATTATTTTGAAGGAAAAAAAAACCAAAAACTAAAGGCGACAACAACTTGAAAACTGTTTAATTTTACACATACACCATCCCTTTATTTTTCAACATAATTTCCACCACCACTGATGCACTTGTCCCATCGTTTAATCGGTCCTTCCATACCTGCTGCATAGAACTGCATGCTCTGTTTTCTCAACCACATTTTCACTTCACATTCAACTTCTGCGTCATTCGTGAAATGTCTCCTGCCAAGGTAGGTTTTCAGTGGACCATTATGTTGTATGCTGAACCATGTGAGCACCCTAATGCAGCTGCTACAGAGTCAACAGTTACTCACCTGCCACCTCTAATCATCTCCTCCACCCGTTGCACGGATGCGTCAGTTGCAATCTCAACAGGACGACCAGATCAAAATTCCTCAACAATTTTAGACATCAGAACACGGAAGATCATCACAGTCATTAGTGATTAAGAGTACAGAAGACAGAAGGTTGTGGCTAGAGATAACTAAAAATGCCACATAGCATGGACTGCAAGAAGGAGAAAAATTTGGAAGTGAAGACGGGAACACTCAAAAAGGCAACATTAATCTAATAACCATAAAAATGATACAAAATGGAAACAAACCTTTGGTGAATATTCCAGATTTAGATTACGTCTGCGCTTTTCATCTTCTCTCTGTATTTCCTCCAACTGCAAATGAAAACATTTGATTTTGTGATTTGATTGATTTGTTTCGAACAACAGATCAAAATCATGGCACAAGGGTAGTAACCCATAAGTGCTCCATTCTACATCTAACTCAAACCTGAGTCTGAAGTCTTAGCGCAGTGCACAAACTCCATAGCACCGGCAAGGATCCTGAACTATTTTGGGTAGATTTTAAATTCTAAACTTTTCCCCGGCTACTCTTTTAGATTTCCAACTGCCGAGGGATTTTTAACGTGCACAACAATACACACAGGCGTCCGATCTTACCACCCAGAGACCAGGGGAAATTACTAAAAGTCCAAGTGAAAAAATCCCAGTCATCACCGGGCCTTGAACCAGGGACCTCCAGCACTCGAGGCAGACACCATGCCTCAAGACCACTCAGCCCCTGGATGTTTGTGATTTCACGCTTGGCTTGTACTTCTTGTCTGTCAGGTTTGAACTGAGTCATCATCACCAGTTGTCAGTACATCAAGCTGACTTCTTCTTCACTTCCTGTTTTATCACCTCAGGTTCGAGGGTTCTGCTTAGTGCTCTTCTGGCCACCTCCACCACAGACACATGGTGCTGTTCTAAAGGTTCCCTTACGTTATCTTTCCATTTTGTTCTTGGTCTACCTTGTGCACTATGCCCTTCTCTTTTGGTGTCTACTTTGTATGCTGTCACAAGGCATTGTAAGCTGTCACAAGGCATTTTATCTAAGTGGGCAAACCATTTTATTTGCTGCCTGTATATATGTTGTTAGAATTCGTTCTGTTGTGGCTTTTCTCTTATGACCTCATTTCTGATCTTACCTCTTCTAGTCACTTATGCAGCCCTTCTCAGATACCTCATTTCCATGATAAATGAGACATCTAAGGGCTGTACAGGAGTGAACAATTTGATGCTACAGTAACAACAGAAACAACACTAACAAACAACTATCAGAAGGTGACAGACATTTTTTCATTATCATCATGTGCCCTGCGCATAAAAGGTAAGCGGCCACGTTTCAGTTTCTCATACGATCACAAATCAGGTGAGTACTTTGGTCCCCTCTCCTACAGCCCCACATGGCAAAGCCGTTAGGTTATTTATCTCTTTCCCTTGCTCTTCTTCCATGACTTCCCACCAAATCAAGCTCCAATAGAATGAATCATCATAAGGCCTCAGTTCATTCAGATGTACACTACTGGTTCTGTTCAGCTATATGGCTTAGCCCTTGCAATCCCCGATGTTTACCAGGGTTTGATACTATGTTAGGCTGTTCTCCTGGCATTCAGACAGTGGTACGAGAGTCACACCACAGAAGAGCTTCATTCACCACAGATTCCCCACAGTCAGCAGTGGGTAGAATGCTGCCAGCATCAATTTTAGGGAAGGCACAAATTTGTTTTTACATTAATAAACTATATAACAACCATAATAACAACAACAACAACAAAAAGCACACTATCAAATAGTTACATTTACATCAAAAGAAACCATTTGTAAATGTTACCATCTGTTTATGTTCCGTGGCTGTCTGTATGTCGTTCAACTTTAAGGCATTGGTCACATGTTGCCAAAGTTTGCGGGACTCGTACTCTTTCTGTTTGTCTAAAGGCCGGACATACTTGCGGTAAACATTTAAAGATTTCACATCCACATATTTAGAAGCAGCCTGCAGAAAGACATAACAATGTCTAATCAGGCATCTTCACAATACTTAATGTTTAACAATAACAATCAGCGGCATCTGCGACAGAGTGATTAGTTTGTCTGCCTGCAGCAGCGATGACATCAGCGACAGAGTAATTAGTTTGTCTGCCTGCAGCAGTAAAGACCCTGTGACAGAGTGATTAGTTTGTCTGCCTGCAGCAGCAATGACATCTGTGACAGGGTGATTAGTTTGTCTGCCTGCAGCAATGACATCTGTGACAGAGTGATTAGTTTGCCTGCCTGCAGCAATGACATCTGCGACAGGGTGATTAGTTTGCCTGCCCGCAGCAGCAATGACATCTACGACAGAGTGATTAGTTCGTCTGCCTGCAGCAGCAATGACATCTGCGACAGGGTGATTAGTTTGTCTGCCTGCAGCAACAATGGCATTTTGCGACAGGGTGATTAGTTTGTCTGTTTGCAGCAGTAATGACACCTGTGACAGAGTAATTAGTTTGCCTGCCTGCAGCAGCAATGGCATCTGTGACAGGGTAATTAGTTTGCCTGCCTGCAGCAGTAATGACACCTGTGACAGAGTGATTAGTTTGCCTGCCTGCAGCAGCAATGACATCTGCGACAGGGTGATTAGTTTGCCTGCCTGCCTGCAGCAGCAATGGCATCAGCGACAGGGTGATTAGTTTGCCTGCCTGCAGCAGCAATGACATCTGCGACAGGGTGATTAGTTTGCGTGCCTGCAGCAACAATGGCAATTGCGACAGGGTGATTAGTTTGCCTGCCTGCAGCAACAATGGCATTTGCGACAGGGTGATTAGTTTGCCTGCCTGCAGCAACAATGACACCTGCGACAGGGTGATTAGTTTGCCTGCCTGCAGCAGCAATGGCATCTGCGACAGGGTGATTAGTTTGCCTGCCTGCAGCATCAATGACATCTGCGACAGGGTGATTAGTTTGCCTGCAGCAGCAATGACATCTGCGACAGGGTGATTAGTTTGTTTGCCTGCAGCAATGACATCTGTGACAGAGTGATTAGTTTGCCTGCAGAAGCAATGACATCTGCGACAGGGTGATTAGTTTGCCTGCCTGCAGCATCAATGACATCTGTGACAGAGTGATTAGTTTGTTTGCCTGCAGCAATGACATCTGTGACAGAGTGATTAGTTTGCCTGCAGAAGCAATGACATCTGCGACAGGGTGATTAGTTTGCCTGCCTGCAGCAGCAATGACATCTGTGACAGAGTGATTAGTTTGTTTGCCTGCAGCAATGACATCTGTGACAGAGTGATTAGTTTGCCTGCAGAAGCAATGACATCTGCGACAGGGTGATTAGTTTGCCTGCCTGCAGCATCAATGACATCTGCGACAGGGTGATTAGTTTGTCTGCCTGCAGCATCAATGACATCTGCGACAGGGTGATTAGTTTGCCTGCCTGCAGCATCAATGACATCTGCGACAGGGTGATTAGTTTGCCTGCAGAAGCAATGGCATCTGTGACAGAGTGATTAGTTTGCCTGCCTGCAGCATCAATGACATGGGTTATATTCGAGGCAATGGAAGTATTTTACAGACAGGTCAAGAGTTAACTGTCTGAGAAGTAAAATAAAAACATACAATGGTCCTCAAGTGCCATGCTGTTTTCTTTCTTTTGTCTAAAGTGTCTGCCATGAGTTAACTCCTTCAGTCCCACAAATATGGCAGCAGATGCTAAATGTGGCAATAATTACAATGAAGAACACATCAATGTCTTACTTCTGACACTAAGCCTATACTGTGTTGCATGTTCAAATATCTAGACAGATTTCTTTTATCTACTCAGACCAAACATGACTAATATAATAAAATATAATGTGTTGCTTGATGCACAGGGATAAAAGCTGATCACATGAGGTGCCTTACTTGGGACATGAAGAGTTAATACTCAAAAATATTTTGACAGTTTGTTATTTCACATTCTGTAAATGCACACCAACAGAAACTTCTTCTACTGCCTCTATCTCCCTAAAAAGTACAGCTGTTCACCGACCCACTCTAAGTCTTTTGTAGTCTTGTTCATAACTGACTGGATTTTAAAGCTAAAGTTTTTTACAAGTAAAGGTAGTCTTGTGCCTATCTGCCTAAGTGTCTCTTATGGCATGCATGATGGCTTACACTAATACTATTTTCTGCTTTCACTATGGGCTCTGTTAACACTAGAGGTGTGATTGTTCTCACTTTTTCAGTTATACTGACTGCAGTGGTTCTTAAACTGAGACTAGAATTTCTATTGGCCAAAAACCTGGAACACCTCATCGCAGCGTGGCCTTGAACCTCCAGACTGGCCCATTATTTAAGTAGCACAAAACCCTTCTTCAAGTGTGAAGATGTACAACCAATGATCTATATCCCACTGATTTCTGAGCTGTGAAAGAAGGACAGCCCTGCTAGTTTCTGGTGACCTGGTGACTTAGTGCATCGGCAGAGGATCTACATCAACTCCACTCAGACAGATAAGATCTTCTTAGAGCTCAGAGCATCTCAATATTAATGCCCCCCCCCCCCCCCCCCCCCCGTCAAAATGAGCTATTAACCCGTGGGAATTAGAGAAAAAAATTCTTAAAATTTGTCAAAAGTATATGAAGATATGTAAAGAACTAATCAAGAAACATGGAATAGCTGGAATACATTCCTTGAGGCCTCTAAAATTATGTGTAGGTAACTTAAGCTGCTATTACTGAAACTGGGAAAAATCTAATGTCATAATGGCTTTTAAAAAAGTCATTACAATCACAAGAAAATATCCCTAAATCCTAATTTTAGCAAATATATTCACATCCTAACCTTCTAACTGCTGTACAGGAGCAAACATAACCAATGGCACTAAAGGCCATTGTAGAAAGAACTAGCCCTTCCCAGGGTCAAAAAGCTTATATTTTATTCAGAGAATTCACAACCAAACCAAGCATTCTAATTATAACCAAATAACTTCTTGATTTCTTCAACATGCAAGTTTGCAAACACAGCAATTTTAAATAAGGAAATAAACAATAATGAATACCAACTCATTAAAATATTCCTCAGTTCTCAAATATATAGCTGAATTTATAAAATAATTTATGAAATAGACATAAATTCAAGAAAAATGAAGCTAAACGAGAGAAAAACACTTTCTAATCTCCAAAAAAAAACATAACTACTTTCAACATTTAAGAAAAAAAGAGGAAAAGAATGGAAAATCTGTTCTTGAAACTGATTTTAAAAACCAAACACTGAAATAAAAACTGTCAGAAATGAAAGCAAATGTCAGACGTGCGACAATATTGACCAACCAAATCGCCTCCACTGGAGTATCTTCGCCTCTTCTTCTGTAAAAAAGTGTCAGGTGTACCGTAAACATCAAGACCTACTTCAACAGGTAAAGAACTGAGATGGCCAGTCAAACAGCCTACACTTCTTCTTCGGACTCACTCTCAAAAGGGCAGCTGACACATTGTCTTGTGGTTTACAGCTAGGCTGTGATATCACTGCTTTCAGCCCAACACATCTGATTTCAGCAAATTCTTGATTCATCACCTTTCACAACATGCTTGTGAAGGGGCAGTGGATCTTTTCCCCCCATGAACCCCCCCCCCCCCCCCCCCCCCCGAAACCCATATACAGGGAACAGAATATTTGTACAATGTGTGATTCTTGCTAAAATAGAGAAAATCGACAAACACTTCATATATTCAAATATATTTACTGGTTTAAAGCTCTACACAGCCTTGGACTGCTGCCTCCTTCTCGTGGTGAGCAACTTAGTAGTAAGTAAACAGGCAAGTCAGTCAGCCCCTGGGGACCATGGCGTTGTGCCTCTGGATTTGAGAACAGTGTCTGCTACGACTGGAAAGTCTAATGAAGGAGTCACAGTAGTGTGCCATTGCTTTCTGGACAGTCGGCCACCTGATACCACTGTGAAAACCAACGCAAGGTTCATGGCCCGCAGCTGGGATCAAACCCGGCACCCCAGCATTACGAAGCGTTCGCATCGATTTAGCCACAGAGCCAACAGTCCACATAAACCCGCTGATAATCTATCGTTCTGTGGCTGGTTTTCTTTCAGAAGTCTATTCACTATAGCTTGATACACTTGGTCTCTTGCAAACTGTGATAGTCTGTCTTTCACCGCCTCTAAAGTAGTTGGTCCTCAAATTTCTGTGTCAATGTTGATATCTTTAAAGTTGTGTGTCCATTTGCTTATAGCAGAGCACTGACCTTCCCGCAGATCTTATCCCTGTTGCCATCTGACCATACAGGAGATCCTTTGGGCTGTGAGAGATATGACCCAACAAGCAAAGGCATCTCTGCTTAAGTAGAAGCTGTAGTGTTGGCATTCCAGCTCTTTCAAATACACATTCACTGGGCACAACATCTTGCCATGATATAGCAAGAATGTGTCTCATATAGCGCATATGGAAAGCAACTTAGTAAAACACAGAAACAAACAAGAGGGAACCCTTGAGGCTGTAGAAAGTATAACAGACTGACATTTATTGACTGGCAATCATGGAAATTAGCAGACAGAGAGGAGACACCCTAGACAGGTGTTGCGGTCAACATCGTGCTCACTGTATTACTTGACAGGACTTTACCTGGTAGACACTTTAAGCTGTGTTGACCACAGAGATAAGGTCAATTTTGAAAACAGGTAAACCCATCTCAGTGTAGATTCAAACCCAAGACCTTTGGGCAGGCATGTAAGAATCTAGCCATGACACTGTTTTGGCTCCTAAACAACTCACAGGGGATTTTTAAAAAAAAAAGGAACAACTGCATAAAAAATACTGTGTCATTTGCAAGAAATGCGCATACAACCTGTACTGGCAGACAGCGCATACAACCTGTACTGGCAGACAGCGCATACAACCTGTACTGGCAGACAGCGCACACAACCTGTACTGGCAGACAGCGCACACAACCTGTACTGGCAGACAGCGCACACAACCTGTACTGGCAGACAGCGCACACAACCTGTACTGGCAGACAGCGCACACAACCTGTACTGGCAGACATTCAGAATGTTTATGAGAAGCCACAGCAGTTTAACATCTAGACACTCATTTGCCAGGCTGATTGTCAAGGGTTTAAATCTGCATTAAGATGGATTTTTGTCCTCAAAATTGGACAATCGGTTGAGCACAAGTCTAAAATGGGTAACAGGAAATGTCCTGGGAAGTAAAAGTGGTGTAGCATGATGGTGACCTAATCACCAATCGAGTACTGTCTGGTCCATAAAACTGCAGGTCTAGCAGTTTACATATTTCTTGACCTATCTTAGAATGTTCATTCAAGGGAAATAAGTGTTAAAAACAGAACACACCAGGTACCACAGAGAATACTTCAAGGGGAACAACTTACGTTAGATGCTGTTAAGTATGTGAATTCAAATGCACTGTTCCACTCTCCACCCACTTTACAGATGATTTCCCCAGTCTTGATATTCTTGGCTTCAGCAGTTACATGATGCAGCTTGCCTCCATAGAAGGGCTGGCAACAGAAACAAAATGGAAGGATTAACCACTTCTTGCTCACATGCTTTGCAGTTAAAGTAACTGATGTCAAGACTATGTCCTATTTTCTCTCTACAGTCAAGGTTACATATATTCCTTACGTCCTTTTTAGGACGTAATTTTTTTGTTATTTGAAGCCCCACTCTGGCTTTTGCCAGGGGCCGCAATATAGGCAGGCCATCAATATGGCCAATTGTCTGAACGCGGTTTCTGGGACCTCTCCACAGTGATCCTCATCCACATGGTGGCACTTTGTGTCATCGGGTGTTTATCGCTTGTGTGATGTCCTGGTGGGGTAGAAAGTCAGCCAGTCAGTCAAGGTCAGCTTCTACTTTTCCATGGTACATTGTAAGAGGATGGCACACGGAGAGAGGGCGGCACACAATAAGCGGACCGCACAAGGAGAGAGGACAACACGCGGTGTTAGGACAGGGAGAGGATGGCCCTCTCAGAGAGGATGGCACACGGTGAGCGGATAGCACTGAGAGAGGATGGCACACAATGAGAGGATGACACACAATGAGAGGATGGCACACAGTGAGAGGATGGCACACAATGAGAGAATGACATACAGTGAGAGGATGGCACATAGGGAAAAGACCCAACTGACCTTTGTATGGAAGATGATATGTGCTGAAAGCCCAGTCTTCTCACAGACCATCTGCACCTTGTCCCCTAATTCTACCCAGGGGACTGTTAATATAGAACGAGCGTACGCACATGGCAAACCAAAAACATAGTCCTCTCCATGCTCCTCCAGACGTAAGCGTACTGTGGAAAGAAACATGGAAACTCAACGAAGAGAGAAGAAAGCAACCATTAATTTCTTCTTTGTATGCAATGACTATAAACTCCTGGAAAGGAGTGGTGGAAAGTTCTGGCTGTTCATCCACCACTCCTGGAAAGGAGTGGTGGAAAGTTCTGGCTGTTCATCCACTCCTGGACTTTAGTCTCGTTCTAGAACATGAGTTTAGTGTGCATATCGGTTTTACACATTTTGGCTAACTTTGTATGCAGACTTTTGGTTTCTCGCCTCTCAGGTAGATGAACTCCAACTTTGAAGGAAATACCCCAAATTAGTTGGCTGTTATGATACGCCTGTTGAAGTTAGGGCGCAGTGGGTCCCCCCCCCCCGGGTCCCAGGACCCACATAGAAAAAACAACCGCTGACCATGTTCATGTTGGGTTCCTCTGGTAGAAAGCCTATTGGACATGCCACCCTAACATAATTCTGTCTATACAGCTGCTAATAAACTTATTCTTAGCAGGCAGATGTTGACTGCTGCCACTCCTCTGGGTGGTGCTCTACTTTATGACACATAAAACTCACTGGAATCCAGTGCAGAGAACAGAGGAGCAGACAGCACATCTAAACTTGAAGGGATTGCTTAAGCATGGAATGAATGCAGAGAACTGGGATTTTAAAAGTCAGCCAGACTTTTAAGCTGGTTGTTACTGACATCCTTAACATGTAGGGGACCATAATATGTGACGATAAAAGCAGGACATTCCACTAATATTTAGGTCTGAAAACGTGACATACCACTAACACTTGGGGTTAAAAATGGGATGAAAACAGGACTCCCCAAGTAAGTCATTAACCCCCCCCCCCCCCCACATCCTTTTGCCCCCCTTCTTTCTAGGTCACCGGAGTAAAAGGGCTAGTTACTCGCTAGACAATGGTATTAGAACCTAAAACATTGCCACTAAGAAAAAAATTAAACTAAATGCCCTTTAATGCAAAACATGCTACATTGAAAATTCCCATTAACCCATTTCATGAATTAAAAATATCTAAAACCATGAAATCTAATAAGATCTGCAAATATAACAATAGGTGTATGTTCTATTATCGAGATAATTTTTATGAAACAGGAAAAAAAAACTTTTTTTTTTAGTACTGACAGGACAGCCGGGACAAACACACATAAAATCGGACTGTCCTGGTGAAAACAGGTCTATAGTCAGCCTATCAAGATTTGCAATTTTCATTCCTTTTTTCACCTGCTCTTGTACTGCTCCAGGTGTTCATGAATCTGCTGTGTTTAAGTTCTGTTCGAGCTAAAATTGGTTAAAGTCGAGAAGGCTGATCTCACTGCACTAGGTTTCATACCATATGGCTTGATCTCTCACCACAGAACGGCTAACCAAAAGTATCACAATAAAGCACAAACATCGTAGCTTTGGTGACGTTGCCCAGGGTTTTCTGAAGCTATTCTGGCCAACATAACCATAGAAACATGGTTGTAGTGAGTCATTTTCTCCTCATTAATTTATGCCCGATAGATGACGTCAGTAATAGATGTAAGACGAATGTTTTGACTGGCTGAGATAACACGAGATTTATGTCTTGAGTTTCATGAGAGACATCTGAAAGTCAGGTTTTATGTGAAACATGATTGTTCACAGGATTTGTGTGAAATGAATTATCACGGGCCAGACACGACTTTCAACAGTGGGAAATTCGTGAGAATGAATCCAGAATATTCTAGAACAGGATAGATCAGAGGGCTATATAATAGCGAAGAAAAGGTTTGTGAGCAGTCTCGTTTTGGACCTAGGAACAGTGTGCATGGACAGCGGTGGATGATGTGTAGATTCAGCAGATGTTTTTGTGAGTGAATTTGTTCCAGTCCAACTTGGCGAAAAAAGCTGGCCAGTAATATGTCTGCGGGTCGTCTGAGTTTGTCGGTCAGGACAGCTGCTGTGTTTCGTTCAAGATGTTAGTGTGATTGTGATTTCTGCTTGAAGGTAATATGTGACACTTGCATTATAATGTGTGCCTGGACAGTTGTCAAGTTCATGTGCCGGCTGTGTAAGCCGCGAGTGGAAGATTAAAGTACTGGAACAGTATCGTGTGTTTTTTCCAGTCGTCCATTTTTTTCTGCTCGTCGTGTGATGTCGGTTTTGTGAGTTGGCAGCGAGCGTGCGATGAGGCGAGCCAGTAGAAGATAAAAAGAGAATCATCGCAATGGTACAACTGGGAGCTTCTTCTGTGATGTTGAGTGCTTCTCCGATGCTGAGAGCTTCTTCTGTGATGTTGAGAGCTTCTCTGATGCTGAGAGCTTCTGTGATGTTGACAGCTTCTGATGATGAGAGCTTCTTCTGTGATGTTGAGAGCTTCTGTGATGTTGAGAGCTTCTGTGATGTTGAGAGCTTCTGTGATGTTGAGAGCTTCTCTGATGTTGAGAGCTTCTCTGATGTTGAGAGCTTCTCTGATGACTGATAACCAGATAAACAAACCAAGAGACAGACAGATAGATAAACAGAAAGACAGCTGCACTGACTGATAACCAGACAGGCAAACCAAAAGACTTCTGTGGAAAATCACTGTGCGGTATAAAGAGTTAATGAAGTCATGGCTTTGTGAAGCATGGGGACATGCAGGCATTCAAGGTGTTGTAGAGACAGACAGTCACAGAGACAGACAGTCACAGAGACAGACAGTCACAGAGACAGACAGTCACAGAGACAGACAGTCACAGAGATAGACAGTCACAGAGACAGACAGTCACAGAGACGTTCCCAAGAACAAAACTAATGACCACAACACCGAAGGGTGCAGAAGATGCTGCTAGCAGATGAGATTCTTATCTTACCTTTGCCAACCATGGAGACACCTATTGACAAGCCCATGAACTGGGACTTGGTGTATATGGATGCGTTCATTTTGATGCCATTGTGTGGACACTCAAAGTAAAATGCTGAAACTGTGGAAAGACAGCCAATTAAATAATATAATCTGTTACTGGTAATCTCTTCTTCTTCTTAACGTTCACCATCTGGACTTCAGTCTTTTTCTAGAGTTTGAATTTCGCGCCACATCCATTTTACAGTGGTTTGTGGTTTGAACAACGGATCAACATCATGGCACACGGGTAGTAATCCATTAGTGCTCCGTTCTTCTAACTCAAGTCTGAGTACGAAGAAGCTCAGCAGTGCACAGGCTCTGTAGCGCCGGTAAGGATTCTGAAACACTTCGGGGTTTTTTAAACTCCAAATTTTGCCCAGGCAGCGCCGTTAGGCTAATCTTTTCGATTTCCAACTACCAAGGGATATTTTTATGTGCGCAATAAAGCACATAGGCACTCGATTTCACTACCCAGAGACCAGGGGTAATTACTAGATGTCCAAGTCCACGTGAAAAAATCCCAGCCCTTACTGGGGATTGAACCTGGAACCTCTAACACACGAGGTGGACAGCATGCTTCAAGACCATGCATCTCCATTTTACAGATCCGGTTTATTTGTGTGCAGTCTTGTCAGAGATGCCAACACCAACAGTTACAATCCGAACCACAATTTATCAATGATGGAAGCAGTCAGTCACAGAAAGTTTGCTGTGCACAGGTAATAGCACTGCATAATGCACTTAGGAGCGCTTAAGGGAATGTCCTAAGCATTATGATGTCTGTCCTTAACTCTTAACTCAAGCAAAAGAAAAATAACATTTTTTTCATTTTTAAACAGATCTGAACAACCAGAACACTAGCCCTTAAACACTATCAGTGTCAAGTAGATTTAAATACTTTGCTCATTTGGAGGAAAAAAAAATGTAATTGCTGGCCTAGGATTGAAATCTGCATTAAATAAGAATTGTTGTCTTCAAAAACTGACCTTGGCTCCAAGGACAACCCAGCCTAAAATGTGTAACATATAAATGTCTTGGGAAATAAAGGCTGTCGGCCGGAGATCACATGACCCATTGAGTGCCGGCAAGTGTGTAAAAATAGAAATCAGCATCATGTACCCAATGTGCTAGTGGGTAAAACTGGGTCCTTTACTTACACCACTTTACTTACATCACTTCACCTGCCTCACTTCACTTACATTACTTTACTTACATTATTTTACTTACATTACAATACTTTACTTACATTACTTTAGTTACATATAAAGTCATATCAGCTGAGAAATAATGGCAATTGAAGGTGTTGTTTCTGGAAGAACAGGCAGGAATTGACCAATATGAACAGAGAACATTTAAGATACCCTGGGCATGAAGATGCATAAGACAAAGGAACTGGCAAAGGACAGGGAATCTGTCTCAAGGGTTTTGAGAGCAAATGATTTGCTATATGGTGATAGTAGATCAAACATACTAAGACAAGGCAAAGATATAATTAACCTAAGGAAGGTGGTTCATTTGTTAATATATGAACTAGTACATAAGATATGTGACGTAGCATATAAGTTGTTATGTGAGGTAGTAAACAAATTATGTAACAGTACACAAGTTGTTATGCTTGTTAGTACAGTATATTCTGCATTACCTGGGGGATGGTGTGACACCTGCTCCGCCGTGTATGTGAGGAGTGTGTCGGTGCAGTTCTGGACATGCCAGGAACAGTGGAATGTCTCTCCGATGATGGGGTTGTAGGGTTTCTTGGCGACGGAACCCTGTAAAAACATCAAAATGGTAAATAGTACAACTGCCAAACAGGACCACAGAAAGCACAACCATGAATTCATACATGACATTTAAACTATGTTACAAGTTGCAGAATAATTACAGTGGCACCTCGGAATTCAAACAAAATCCATTCCGAGACAGTGATCAAATTTCAAATTATTCAAGTTCCAGGGAAATTTTTCCAATCAAAAATAATGGAAACTACATTGATCTGTACCAGGGACCAACAAACTCAAATTTTAAAAAGTATCCAAATTTAGTAACAAATTATGATTATTAAAAAAAAAGCATATATAAAAACATTGATTTTTACTGTAACCTGATAACAATTATGCTGAGTTAAATAACATAAATGGAGTTGATCTTCAATGCTTCAACAATGCATGGCAGATAAAGATGAGACAGGAAATCAATAACTTGGAAGTCAGCAATTGGCTGAACCTGGTAATGGGTTTCACAAAGTCAAAGGTAATATGCAGGCAGAACCGGTAAGGAAGCAACAGTTTGCATGAGGAGAACAGTCAGTGATTTCAGGCATGCTAAGAATAACACAACTAACCGGTCTTCCATTGTGGAAAGAGGTGAGGTACCACTCTAAGACAGCCAGGAATCTGCCCTCGGGGTCAGGTATTTTAGGAATCCTGTTGAGATTGTAACACAGATTTGTTTAAAGTCCAGGCTTTTGTGTTTGCTTTTAGTTTTTAAAATAACAACTCTGGATACACACACAACTCACAAAAATATTACCATTGTTTGTGATTCTCTATCTGTATGAAAGTTATCCTGCTACATAATTACCTGCACTGCCAACAAACTGTCAAGACATGTGACAGGCAGAAAGTGTGGCCATTCATGGTTTGTCAACATATTCTGGATCTTGTCTCTGTAATTAATCAATTATGCCATTGGATATGATTCAGACATTTAGCTTCTTATCCACCACTTAGTCATCACCATTGATGTTTGCCAACTGCTGAACATGTTCAAGCTTATTTCTTCTTGCATGTCCACACAATTGTAGTCTGGAAGCACTGTAATTTGGAAAACATACATTACAATTGTTTATGTAATTATGGAGCAGCAGTCTGTAAAGCTGAGACCACCACTAGACCCAGTGACAGAAAGTGTCAGTGACCACTGGCAGCCTATGTTCATCATCAATGGTGCTTGACCGATGTAATGAGTTTTACAAAAGGTGACAGACACTTCAGCTTGGAAAAAAACAAATAATTAGCGCACATGAAGATGACAAATTTAGATATTATTATGTACACAGCCTACAAGAGAGATGGTTTAGTGTTGAAGGTATTTACCCCATCTTAGTGCTACTGTAATTGTGAAAATGTCAATTTAAAGTTAAAAGTCTTGAGGACTGACTTCACTAGGTTATCCTGTCTTGCTCAGTTTTATGACATGGCTAGCCACCTAATGAGTGTTGCATCAAGTATGCAGTAGCTCTAGCGACAATCCCTAGAGATCTCTGTAAAAAAGTGCACTTGCAAACTGAATGAAAGATCTGTGAAACAAACCCATGACCGTCAGAGCGCAAAGCTAACGGCTTGACTCCTTTGCCATGGAGGCGCCCACTCAAACACTATCTGGGACAGGAATTAGTTTAGGCACAAAGTGATTTAAGTTAAATTAATAACTGTATTCTGTCGCTTGTGCAATAAATAGCAGATCCATAAATAAAGTCACCATGACTGATGACTTAAGTCAAACTCACTTGAGAAATGCATCTGGATGGGCCATACAATCAGCAAACATCTCAAGTAAGGACCTCCGTTCTAAAATAAAGGTTGGCAGGACCACCTGGAAGAAAGATGATATAAATTCCAGAAACATGATATAAACTCCAAAAAGATGATATAAATTCCAGAAAGATGACATTAATTGCAGACAGGTGATATAACTGTATATATGTAGCGGCACATACACAATATAGTCCCACACCTTCTGGTAGTATTTTTTCCTATCCACTGTGGTGCTTGATATGATCAAAATATTTCTGAGACAAGATGCTGTTTACAAGCCAATCTTTCATGGTGTTCAGATCTTTCATGGTGTTCAGATCTTTCATGGTGTTCAGATCTTTCATGGTGTTCAGATCTTTCATGGTGTTCAGATCTTTTAGGATGTCAGTATTTGTGTTCTTCTTTGTCCATATTATTCTGAGAAGCTTTCTACAGAAGTTCAGCTCACAAGCTTATATTTCACTTCCCCAGTGACTGTGATAGTCCACGACTCACATCCATATGTTGCTACAGGGAAGATGCATGCTCTCAAAATGCTGACTTTCATTTGCATGCTTGTGCTTAACCACAGGCTTTTAATGCTGTTTAACCCTTGCACTGCTATGGCCATCCTCTTTGGACTTCTGTTAAACAGTCTCCACTGCTGTTTATCAGTTTGCTACAATCTTCTACAAACCCATCGGCTGTTTGTTACCTTCACCCCTGAAACAAATATCTGATTGTCTGGACAGGTAAGTATCTGTTCTGCACAGGTGTCAGACCGTTCACTTATTCTGACAGTTACTTGTTCCTCTGACCCGTTATCAGTGTTATTTTTCGCTGCCTACCCTCTACCACTAGGTGGTGCAGCTATAAGCTTGCCTTCATCAAGTCAAAGACTATTTTTAAGGGATATACAATAACCATATGGCAGCCAGCATAGTGTAGCAACTAGATGCTCGCCTGTGGATCAGGAGGTCATAAGTTCAAATCTGCACAGTCCTGGATACTTTTCATACATGACCGTGGCTCCCAGGTTGACCAAGCCTCAAATGGGTACCAGGTAAAGTCATGGGAAGTAAAGTCGGATGGCATGATACAGACCACATCAGCCATTGAGCACCAGTTGGTCTATACAAATATCAGTTTAGCTCACATACCTAATGAGTATTAGGTTAGTTGTGTATCCTTTACAGGACGTTGCAGAACCAATCCCAATAGCCTGTGTCCTGATGAGTGTAGTGGTGTGAAAAAGGACTGTTACTTTACTTTACTATGATAACCAGAATTAACAAAGATACAAGACAGAGCAGACATAATAACAGCCACCTTTGTCAAGTCCATGCCTAGTTTGAGCTGAGACAGGAGATGAAGAATCACACTCTTGTGCTCTTCCACACCCTCCAAATCCTTGTCTTGGTATGTATCCTCATCTGGAACCTCTTCTTCAGGATTAGGGAGGGACCCTGTCAACAAGAATACATATCCTTTTACATCAATACAGTTACTGTTTATTACTTATAACTGATATTGCTGCACTCAGAGAACACCCTAGGTACTCAGTCTTATTTAGTAAACAATTTGCCCTGATTGTTATCTGGGTCAGCATTTCTGAAAGTTCCTGCATAACATTACAAGGCACATATTCTTCTTCCTAGCGTTCACTGGGTGTAAACTCCCGTGGAGAGTTGTGGTCATTCATCCACTTCTGGACTTTAGTCTTGTTCCAGATCATGAGTTTTACGCGCACAACCATTTTACAGATTTATCTCATTTGTATGCAGACTGCTGTTTCCATGCCTTAGGCAGATGCACTGACTTCGAACGAAGGAAACACCACTAATTAGTTGACTCTTATGACATGCTCTTAGGGGGAACTGGGTCTATTATTTTTTTGGGCCCCATAAATTAGGGCCCGGAACCCAGACAGAGGAAATAATAACTCTCACAAAGCCAGCCGGATGTATAAACTAGCGCAGTGTGGGTAGGGATTTGCTTATAAGCATCACTTACCTGGCACATCCAGCAGGCCAGAGCTGATGGGCAAGGTTTTCGGTGACTGGATTCTCTCTCTAGAAATCAATAAAACATCAGATATAATTTTCACAAACATTGCAGTCAAAGATACCATTCAACAGTAAACATCAATATCAGTGTCTACACTGATGAGTGGTAACACATCAGCATTCCCACTGTGGAATTCTGGAAGATGATTTCTTTATAAATTATGTCATCAGCTTTGACTAACCAAATAAAGTGACTTCTTCTTCTCTCCCTCATTCGGTTTTGCCTTTTTGTTCTGATCTACTACTTTACTCTAACGAAATATATAAAAGTAGTGTTGAAAAATATAAATTCAACTTACGACCGGTTCAACCTACGACATGTTAATCGCAATGGAACTCAGTCGTAAGACAAGGAGATCCTATATATGAAAGCCGAATGTAAAGGTAGTCCCATGTCAGATACTGCCCTTTTGGATGTAAAGACTTAGGTCTCCACACACTCTACAGCAGGACATGTGAAGCTGGGTGCCATATTCCCTTCTTCACTGCCTTACAGTCCCAGAAAATTATGGAAATTATCAAATAGCCATTTTGTGTGTTCTGGATCGACTCCAGAGACATACTGGTAGGAAAAATGTTGCCACTTCCAGGGAAAGAACCCATGCCAATGTCAAAGCTGGCAGTCACACAAACCACTGTATTTTACTACAGCTCAAATGTACATATCCCCATGTGGCTTCCTGGGCCCCATTGGAAGGGAGGGGAGAGGGGGGGGGGAGAGATATTATCTGCCATCTGCCCAAACAATGAATTGATCTGCCATCTACCCAAAAAGTGAATGATCTGCCATCCCCCCAAACAGCGATTTGATCTGACATCTCCCCCAAACAGTTAATGATCTGACATCTCCCCAAACGGTGAAAGATCTGCCATCTCCCCAAAAATGGAATGATCTGCCACCTCCCAAAACAGTGAATGATCTGATATCTCCCCAAACAGTGAATGATCTGCCATCTCTCGAAATAGTGAACGATCTGCAGTCTCGCAAAAAAAAAAAGTCAGTTATGTCTTAAAGCCTATAGTGACCGTTTCAGATTACCCCAGATGCAGACTTGCATCTCAAGTTATTTGGTTCAATTCTGTAACACATACATTTGTAATAAAGTCATTAGGATGGGTTTTATCTGATCATGCTTCATGTGTTGGCACCTTTCCAACCTTCCAGATAACAGTATAATGTTGAGCTATGGGGAGTCAGAGGAATGACAGCCCATGGTGATGACGAGTGTGGCTAGCAAGACCCTCTCGTGTGAAGAAAAATTATCCACAAGACTTCATACATCATAAGTACACTTTACAAGACACCAACGTGAAGAAAAAGAGAAACAAAAACACAAAAATAACATACATGTTCTGGGCATTTGGACTGCGTTTTAATCCGGGCTGGAAAAGAAATAGAATATTCTGGGTAAATATTCAGTTTAAGAGTTGATGAGGTATGATGGTTAGTAGTATAATATAACCCTTGACCGGTTAGGGTCGTAAAGGTGCATTGATGGAGGAACTAGCACATAAAACCTGACATCTATCTTTGTATTCTGCTTGATGAACAAGTAAGTGTATGATAACTTAGTCCTGTCGATTTCTTGATGTTATCACTCCAGTTCTTCATTGCTCTCCCCTTTTCTGACTGGGGTGGGGGTCAGAGATTCTGAGCCCTCAGGTTTCACAGTATATATATATATATATATATATATATATATATATATATATATATAATATATATATATATATATATGTATATATTATATATATATATATATATATATATATATATATATATATATATATATATATATATATATACTAGCTGTACCCGGCCACGCGTTGCTGTGGCATAGTTTGGCTAAATGGAAATGAAAGAAAATAGAAAACGCACGTGTCTAATACAATCATTGTCTGCTCAGATATAGAAATAGTCTTTGATCCCCCGCCCACCACCACAACTAAATCCACCTACTACTATCTCCCTCATCAAAGGTTTTTTTGGAAAAGAAAGACAATGGAAATCGCACGTGTCTAATACAGTTAATGTCGCAATCATTCTCTGCACGGATATAGCGATAGTCTGGTTTTCCAACTTTAGAACACGCACCTTATAATTGTGTTTTTATATTAGTGGTCGTTTAAATGGTGTTATTAGCACAGTAACAAAAATGGTTATTTGGTTATCACATGCTAAAGCTGTTTGTATTTTTATAGGGACGGAAGTAAAGCTACAACTGTACTTGTGAATAACAAAGTAAGTCGTAAAAAATAGAAAAGCGGAGGTAGCGTTAGTAAAATATAAACAAATTAGGCAATGAGAACTTGAAAATCAAGTGTAAAGCTCTTTAATTTCTCTTAAATTTAAGTCATTACCCCCCTCCCCTCTTCCACCGACTACTGCTCTCTCTCCCTCTTCGAAGGATTTGAAAATCACTAACTGGCGATATTTTGTTGTTGCTGTAACTGACATTGACATCCCTGTCCATCTGGACTAAAATAGGGAGCAGGAATTGTAAAAGGTAGTGAATAGGGCTAGTGTAATATTTACCACATCATCCTTCAAGTACCAGTACAACTACTAAAATAATGTCACTGCTATCTGCGTTACCATCGGAGTAGACAGAGAGTCGTGAGCCAGAAGATTTGGTTCCGCATGGCTAGTGCTGTCGCCACAGACTGGTCAGGTTAGGATGTATAATTTCATTTGCCGACAGAAGAACGCCATAACCTTACCGGCGGTCTTCACATGAGAGCACTATGGTGTAACAGCCCTGGTGTAAAAACTATTACTGCTGCTGCTACTTTAAGTGGGCAAAGCAGTTACTGTGACTTAAAGCTCTCTCAGTTAATAGTTTGCCCCCCCCCCCCCCTCCCCCCAAATTCACCGACAACTCTTTCCCTCATTGAAGTAGTTGGGAGGAAAAAAAAAAACTTGAAAAGCAAACGAACACAGGAAAAAAACACCATAATTAGGAAATGAACGCCATTGTAAACAGCACAGCTTAAAATTCCAACACAGATGAAATAACTAAGTCTAAATGAAAATGAATGAAAATCTATAAAATTTCAGCGTAACCATGCAATCGGAAAGTTTAACAATGCAATCATAAGTATGCGAAATGGTCAAATTTAATTATCAAATGGTTTACCCATTTACTTGGGTTTTTTATTTTTTTTTTAATATTAAGGCAACATGGCTAGTGCTGTCACCACGGCAGAGCAGATGAGGATATTATTTTAGTCCGGGGCAAAAAAAAAAATTTAACGACTGCGGATTCGAACCCAGGCCTACCGCACATGAACCCAGTGTTCTAACCATTCGACCAAGCAGCCACTTAATAGGGACAACGAAAAGAGAACTCAACTATTAGACATGTGAGTCCATACTACTGTGTCGCGATTAAAACACAATTCAAAACCGCAGGCAATTGTTTTCTCGTAGACAGATACTCCAGATATATTAATGAAATTGAAATCGCACGTGTCTAACACGGTTAATGAAGTTAATGTCGCATCACTGCGAGATAGTCCTTGATTACCCCCCCCCCCCCCCCCCATCGAAGGTTGTTTGAAAAAAAAAAAAACAGAAAATAGAAATCGTGTTTAATATGGTTATTGTGGCAAATATAGAGATAGTCTTGTTTGCTGTACCACGACCTACTCTATGTATTAGTATTAGAGAAGGCGTTGGCTGCACGTAACTCGCCGGCGAATGGTAAATACGGCGCATGCGCAATTACTAACGTGGCTATAATTAGAAATCACTAAAGTTATAAATATTAGTTGCGTATATTTTGGCATAAATTGTGGTCACCTATCTCTAACAGTGACAGGTTGAATTTCAAACCACGACAGTTCAAAATCCGGTATCACAATAAACATATCCTGAAAATTTCAGCTAAATCAGTTCAGTAGTTTCCGAGTCTATAGGGGTGAAACAAACACACAAACATTGATTTTTATATATATAGATATATATATACATGTATATATATATATATATATATATATATATATATATATATATACATATATATATATATATATATATCTATATATATATATATATATATAGATATATCAATATATATATATATATATATAAAATATATATATATACATATATATATATAACATATATATATACATATATATATATCATATATATATATATATATATATATAATATATATCGAGATATAGACATATATATATAACATATATATATATAGCATATATCTATATTACAAATATACAATATATATAAATACATATATTACTATATATATTATATATTAATATATATTAATTTTATAAATTTATATATATTTATATATATATATTATATTTTTATATTTTACATATATATATATAATATATAAATATACATACATATATATATATAATGAATACATATATACATAATAATATATATATACTTATATAAATATTTATACATATATATATAATAATACATATATATATATATATACATATATATAATAATATTATACATAATAATATATATATATTTATTTTTTTATAAATATTATGGTTTCTAATTAATTTCTAATATATTTTTATATATTATATATTATATATATATATATTATATTCACATAAATCTCTCCTCGTGCAGATTCAAACACTGACTCTGTTGTCTCGGTGTTGGGTCACAGTTCATTTTAGCCCAGACGGCACCACTCTCCCCGGCCAAACAAACTTTAAATGACGGTCGCCAACAGCTGACGCATTTCACACGGTTATTGTCAATGTAACACAAGCGGCACGATTACAGATGAACTAACTTATGCCAATTCGGTGCAATCTCGCCTTGCTCACGCATTGAGTTCTCTCGCCATGCTTCAAAACCCATGGACACTGGCATGTGCACGGCTGGTTCAACAAACATACCATGAAACAGCAAACTGCCTGCCTAATACGATCAATTCAATAGCGCTGCTGCTGTCTCGTCGTTCAGCACTAAAATTAATTCGACTCTGATTCAGCTCCACGTGTGCACTTCTCACTCTGGATTCCACCTTCACAGATTCCAGCTTAACATCCTTCCAATCTGGGGCCCAGTCACTGAATGAACACCCTCATTCTCGAAAATCCCGCCCAGAATCTCGGCATTCACACCTGACTCACTCACTCTTGTCTTTTCACCATATCTCCGTGAAACTCATGCTATCCGGGACTTACCCAATTATGCCAGTCATACCCTGACGTTATCCCTATTTATAGCATCATTACAATACACACACTCATATACACATTCACTTGTCTATATTTATGAAACTGAACTGAAAGCACTTCATTTCCATAAGGCACAATTATCTGAATGTACAGTAGTGTAACAACAATACCGGAAGTTACCACATCTTAAATAATGTTTCCATGAAGAAAACAGAACTAACTGTTTGAAACTCTGGAAAGACAGCAAGATACTCTTACCTCTGCAGACTGCAAAATGTTGATGCAGTCTTGAATGCAGTGCAGTGTAGCAGCTGATGTAGCCTTCAACAGCAATAAATCCTGAAATGTTTGGATATAAAAAAATTACAGGCTGTCTCATAAGTTTCCACACACAGCAAACAAAACAAAATACTTAAAAATTGTAAAAAAAGAAAACACAAACAATCAATAGCACAATTTACCGCCTGGCATATCTCGCTGTATGTCAGCAGGTGAATATTATAGTAACAATTGATTAAAATGAAGCAAATAAGTGAATCCTTTTAATTGAAACATAAAATCGACTACAGTCAAAAGTATATAAGAAAATAAGTTTACACATAAAAAAAAAAAAAACTTTTATTTACATGATCCCCCGTATGGGTTCCGGGGCCCCATTGTGGGGGAAAACAAGAATAGACCCACTGCCTCCCCAAAAGCATGTCGTAAGAGTCGACTAATTGGGGAGCTTCCCTTTTGAAGTCGGAGTGCATCTGCCGGAGAGGCAAGGAACCAACAGTCTGTATTCAAGAGAATGAGATCTGTAAAACTGATGCACACGCAACACTCAGGTTCTGGAGCGGGACTGCAGTTCAGTAGTGGACGATCAACCAGAACTTTCCGCCAGAGTGTACAGCTGGTGAACGCGAAGAAGCAGATTGACATGATATGCTCTACATGACTGTGTCCTTCGCTGCTGAAGAACACGTATAAGTTCAGGTGTCATTACGCTTGTAACAGCGCTGATGGTATGTTACCTTTTTTTTTTCTATGTGGGAAAGCTTATGGAACACCCTGTATATGACAGACAGACAAAATGTCTGACAGATAAGCAGGCGGATATACCATTCGAGACAGTGACAATAATCTGAGCAGTGTAAAAAATGCAGAAAATTGTAAATAAGTTATCAATTAATGATAAAATGAAGATATAATAAAAATTGAAAATGGAAGGAGGAGAATAAGAAAGAAAGAAAGAAAAAGAAAGACAGAAAGAAAGAATGGAAGAAAAAAAGAAAGAAAGAAAAATGGAAAGATCTTCGGTATATTCATAAAGAGATTATTGTTGCCTGCTTCAATGATCTTTTTGTCTCTTAATCGTTAATAAATAACCAGACTAACTTGAATCTTCAGATTACTGACTGACACTCAAATACCCAGTTTACTGACTGACACTCAAATACCCAGTTTACTGACTGACACTCAAATACCCAGTTTACTGACTGACACTCAAATACCCAGTTTACTGACTGACACTCAAATACCCAGTTTACTGACTGGCACTCAAATACCCAGTTTACTGACTGGCACTCAAATACCCAGTTTACTGACTGACACTCAAATACCCAGTTTACTGACTGACACTCAAATACCCAGTTTACTCCCTCAACCATCAATAATCAATTTACTGTCCTAAATTTCAATACACAGTTTACTGACTCACACAAAAATACCAAAATCACTGATCCACATCTAATTACTCAGCGTACTGCAGGTTAATCAGATAAAGAATAACAGTAGTTAAAAGGTGAAATGCTCCCTGCTAAGCAAAGATAAAAACACTGTGTCTAGTGAGGTGAAATGCTCCCTGCTAAGCAAAGATAAAAACTTACTGTGTCTAGTGAGGTGAAATGCTCCCTGCTAAGCAAAAATAACAACTTACTGTGTCTAGTGAGGTGAAATGCTCCCTGCTAAGCAAAGATAACAACTTACTGTGTCTAGTGAGGTGAAATGCTCCCTGCTAAGCAAAGATAACAACTTACTGTGTCTAGTGAGGTGAAATGCTCCCTGCTAAGCAAAGATAACAACTTACTGTGTCTAGTGAGGTGAAATGCTCCTTGCTAAGCAAAGATAACAACTTACTGTGTCTAGTGAGGTGAAATGCTCCCTGCTAAGCAAAGATAAAAACTTACTGTGTCTAGTGAGGTGAAATGCTCCCTGCTAAGCAAAGATAACAACTTACTGTGTCTAGTGAGGTGAAATGCTCCCTGCTAAGCAAAGATAACAACTTACTGTGTCTAGTGAGGTGAAATGCTCCCTGCTAAGCAAAGATAACAACTTACTGTGTCTAGTGAGGTGAAATGCTCCCTGCTAAGCAAAGATAACAACTTACTGTGTCTAGTGAGGTGAAATGCTCCCTGCTAAGCAAAGATAACAACTTACTGTGTCTAGTGAGGTGAAATGCTCCCTGCTAAGCAAAGATAACAACTTACTGTGTCTAGTGAGGTGAAATGCTCCCTGCTAAGCAAAGATAACAACTTACTGTGTCTAGTGAGGTGAAATGCTCCCTGCTAAGCAAAGATAACAACTTACTGTGTCTAGTGAGGTGCAATGCTCCCTGCTAAGCAAAGATAACAACTTACTGTGTCTAGTGAGGTGCAATGCTCCCTGCTAAGCAAAGATAACAACTTACTGTGTCTAGTGAGGTGCAATGCTCCCTGCTAAGCAAAGATAACAACTTACTGTGTCTAGTGAGGTGAAATGCTCCCTGCTAAGCAAAGATAACAACTTACTGTGTCTAGTGAGGTGAAATGCTTCCTGCTAAGCAAAGATAACAACTTACTGTGTCTAGTGAGGTGAAATGCTCCCTGCTAAGCAAAGATAACAACTTACTGTGTCTAGTGAGGTGAAATGCTCCCTGCTAAGCAAAGATAACAACTTACTGTGTCCAGTGAGGTGAAATGCTCCCTGCTAACCAAAGATAACAACTTACTGTGTCTAGTGAGGTGAAATGCTCCCTGCTAAGCAAAGATAACAACTTACTGTGTCCAGTGAGGTGAAATGCTCCCTGCTAAGCAAATATAACAACTTACTGTGTCTAGTGAGGTGAAATGCTCCCTGCTAAGCAAAGATAACAACTTACTGTGTCTAATGAGTTCATATAATGTCCTGATGTTGGCAGTTCCTGGAAAAGGTGATAGAAATATTTACAATTCGAAAAATATACAACAATAAAAAAAATACAATGAAGAACAACACCTGTTCTTGAATTTAAAGTAAACAAAAATGTCTACACACAAAACTGCTGTCACACAAAAATAATAATAAATGATTAAGAAATTGAAAATGTCACACATTTTTAAAACCCGGTTCCATAATAAACAGTAATGAAAATTGTTTAACAGAGGTCAAAAAGAGGAGGATGGCCATAGCAATGCAAAGACTTCTTCTGCCTTCTAGTCCCTAATGAAGCATAGGCCCTCAACCAGCTCACAATGCACAGACTGCTTCTGCCTTCTAGTCCCTAATGAAGCATAGGCCCTCAACCAGCCCACAATGCAAAGATGAAACAGTATTAAAGTCTATGGTTAAGCACCAAGGAAATCAAAGTCAACGTTTTGAGAGCATGCATCTTCCCTGTAGCAACATCCGAATGTAAGTCGTGGACTATCTCCCAGTGTTTAAGGAAGAAAACAGAGGTTTTTGAGCTGAAATGCTACAGAAAGCAGGAATATCAAGGAAGCCTGGCTAGTTAACAGCATCTTGTCTCAGAAACTAGAATATTCTGGCAATATCAAGCACAACAGTGAATTGGAAAAAATAACAGCAGAAGGAGTGGTACCAGGAAAGAGGGGCAGGGGCTGACCAGCATGTAAATGGGAACAGGATGTAAGTGACACCTTGGATAAGAAAGTGAATGAGATGAAAGAGCTGGTAAGAGACTGAGTTTCTTTGAGCAGGTTGTGATGAGAGCGATGTTTTGCAAAGGACTTGCTAAAAGATGATGAAAAATAAACCTTAATTGTGGTGATATGGTGGTTAGTGTTTTTACTTTATATTTCAGTTGTTTGTTTGCAGTTTTATACAGACACAAGTTTGGTGACATTGTGTAGAATAACTCAATTATAGAGACAAAATGGGTGCTACGGTGGTGTAGTGGCTAACATGCCATCCCCCAAAGGTCTTAAGTTTAAATCCAATCGAATCAGATTTTGTGTTAATGACCTTGACCTCCAGGTCTTCCCAGCCTAAAATAGGTACCAGGTAACTTATTGGAAAGTTGGTGAGTGACATGCTGACTGCATCACCCCTTGAGTGACAACTGGTTACAAAAAGAAATTATGGGTAGCAGCATCATATGTTCGATATTCCACTGCCGTGAGAAGGGCCCTCTACTTATTTAATTCAGTTTACTTTTCCCTTACATTTTTCTTGCAAAAATTTATGAATGACAATGTTCCAAAATCTGCTCACAGCACATGCATTCTTTTACAACTATATATATATTTGGAGTGGGAAAAAAGTCAATACAGGAACATACGGATATTCTGGTGCCGAGATGTTTAGCAAAGTCATCAGCTTCCATGTAGAACTCTCGAACCTCCTGCAGCATATCATCTTTTGGAGACTTTTTCCTCCTAAACAAATGCAATAATATGGCTGAGTACAGAGATATGTTCATTATCTAAGTGTAGTAGTAATAGTAGTTGCAGTAGTAGCAAAGGTAGTAGCTGTGGTGGCAGCAGTAAGAGTAGTTGTTGCAGTAGTCATAACTGTAGTAGCAATTGTAACAATTGTTGTAACTGAGCTTGTCATGTGGCTGAAAACCATCCTGGCCTCATTCATTCATTATCCTGTCGGCTCAATAATGTCAAACAGGGCTCGCCAATCTATTCCTTAATTCCTTCTATCCTGTGCAATCAGTTTAATATCATGGATGGAACCAGCCCAGCAGCTTTGGCCTCTCTCATCAACGTTTGTCTCAGGGTTTATTTTGGGCGTCTTCACCTCCTTAATCCCATTTATTCCCATTGTAATGCCTGTTTGGTGATTCTCTGCTGGTCTCTTCTCTGAATGTGTCCAATGTAATGCCATCTTCTCGGTCTTATAACTACTGACACTAGTGGCTGCCTTAACATTTCTCTGGTTTCTTCATTCCTTTATAATTCATCCCATTTTATTTTCATCATTTTCCTCAGACACTTGTTTTTGAATGCCTTGAACTTTCGTTCCATGTCTTTAGTAGTTCTCCAACTTTCACCTGCATACGTTAAAACTGAAATAACGTTAGAACTGAAATAACGTTAGAACTGACAAAACGTACCCTGGTTTTAAAACTATACAAATGATTATTTTGGAGTCACGTAGTGTGCATACTACCCTGACCTGTGCCACCTTAAAACAAGGTAAAAACAAGCGTTAAGACAGTTGCAATAGCAGTGGAAGCTTAAGTAGTAGTCCCACGGCATAGACAGTAGAAGAAGCAGCAGCAAAAATGGTACCATATTTCTCCAGAAACAAGACCAGGTCTTATATTAATGTTTGCTCCAAAATATTCACAATAGCTTATTATCGGGAGATGTTTTTTTCCTTTAGTCTCAGACGTTTTCAAATTAGAAACCCAGCTTCCACAATAATCACAGTGAAAAAGGCACCACTATAAGACCTACATGATATGCTGAGCTACATTTAAAATATTTAGCCAGATTTCTTTTGTATACCCAGAACAAACAAGAAATAAGTAATAACATACCATGTGTTGCACTGGTGCACACACAAACACACATAAGCTGAGCAAACATGGAGCATTGCTTGGGACAGAAAGAGTTGAAAACTATTTATGAAATGAAACATACAAAGTGCAGAGTGCTTACGTGACTGCCAGATGCTCCTGTGATCCCTGAGTTTTTCTGACAGTGTCATTGTAATGAGCTGACATATTCTGTGTCAGCTTTTGTGTCAGCGATGGATGAGGTGAATTCTAGAGACACAGTGGAAACATTTCTTGAACTCGCTGTTTCATCTAAGTCTAAATTATCTCAAAGTAAGAGTAGAGTATAAAAACAGTAGGAAATACAATCACAGATGTTACATAAAATGACTAAAGACAAGACAAATCACAGACAATAGCAACAAGTGAAGTTATACTTTCTTACACAAATAATATAAGACAGTATGACAGACAATAGCCAGAAGTAAAGTTATATTTTCTAACAAATTGACATTTGACACGCTGTACGACAGACATCAGCAACAAGTAAATCTATAATTTTGCTTTACACACACATGCACGTGTGTACACACACATATGCATATACCTATGGTAAACAGTATGGTTATAGTGTCTACATACATTAAATGTCAGGCAGAATGTCAGACAATGGAAAGAAGCTTTAGTTTCTTACATAAATAACATAAGACAAACAGTATGACAGAAACAGTTTTAAAAAATTACTTTTTAAAATATAAATAACACAGGAGAGACTATGACAAACAACAGCAACAAGCAAGGTTATAGTTTCTTACACAAATATAAACAAGACAGACAGTATGGAGACAATAGCTAAAAGTAATGTAAGGAGACAACAGCCAAAGTAGTGTTACAGTTTCTTACATAAATAACACAGCACAGACAATATGGCAGACAATAGCAACAAGTAAATGTATAGTTTCGACATAAATATAAACAAGACAGAGACTACGGAGACAACAGCTAACAGTAGTTACAGTATTTTTTAAACAAATAACACAGTCGAGACAAACTAACAGACAAAAGCAAAATGTAGGGTTACAATTTCTTAAATATAAAACACAAAGGAGATAAAATGGCACACAAAAGCAACAAATCAAGTTAGCATACAGAAGCAATAGGGAGTCGTCGTGGCGTGGGCGATTAGACGCCCGACTGAGGATCTGAAGGTCGTGGGTTCACGTCTTGACACAGCCAGACTTTTTTCTTTAAAAAATGACCTTGACTCCAAGGTTAACCCAGCCTGGAGTGGGTACCACCTGCAGACCTGGGAAGTAAAGACGTCCGGCGTGACGCTGACCACATCACCCATCATGTGCCGATCAGTCTATGAAAATATAGGTCTAGCACTATTTTCCCAATACGCCTAAAGTTGTGGAAAACGGACTTTTACTTTTACAGAAGCAATAAATAAAATTAGTCTATTATTTACACAGCCCAGTGCAATACAAGCAGACACTATGGAGATAACAACAAGAAGCTATAACTTTCTACATAAATATCACAATATAACACAGTAGACAGTCAGAATTTAAAAAAAAAAATAAAAACACCTGTGCCATGTTGGCTGTGTGATATTCAGCAGTTGAACGAATTCGATCCACCCATAGTTGCCTTTCCCTGGCATCCAAAGCTGGAATGGACAACAAAAAACAGTCACTTTCATGCATCAGATTAAAAAAATAAAAGAAAGTGGAAGAACAGAACCTTAGTAAGACAAATTATAAAGCTTACTATGCAACTCATATAGACAATAAGCACAATACTGACAGCAGAGATGTGTTTATGAGAACAACGTAAAGAATAAAATGGAATGACAGAATAAGAGGCTCCCATAGACACATTAAAACCATAAACTGATTAGAGAAATCACATGTAGTCAGTCAGTGTTTTGTGGACATGTTGTGAGAAGGATAGAACAGACTCGTGGGAACAAAATGCCATGGACCGTGTTGTGTGCCAAGAGGCACATCAGGAAGGCAATGAGAATGAAGGAATAAATTATTGCAGAAAGGATGAGAGCCAAGTGTCTCAGAAGAAAAAGACTAAACACAAACGTTGTAAACAATGGTCCTGAAATCCCATGCTATGATTGAGGAAGACTTTCCTAACACGGGCGGGTCTTGCTAGTCACACTCACCATCGCCATGGGCGGGGAGCCCTATGCCTCCTTGAAGCGCAATACAACACTATTGTCTGGAATGACGGAAAGGTGCCAATCATGTGAGAAGGAATGGATGTAATAGCTTAGGTACAAGATTAATGAGAAAAGAGCATGGGGAAGGCAAAGGGATTCATACTTATGTACCTGTAGGGAAACACCGCCACGTAAGGAAACGAAGAGGACAACGAACTTATAATTTCTGTAAAATTGTTACAAGAAGGTATCTAAAGTCAATGACCTAGAAACTTGTGGGATAACCATGTACGTGAAACTTACACAGAAATGTTCATGAAGACTGGAAATCCCAGTTATACATTCAGAGAAGGGGAGGTAACATGTCTTTAAACAAGACACCTTTACTAAATTTCCTGGTGGTTTTCCCAAGTATATTAACCTCAGAGGCCATCGCCTGTGAAATCAGCATGAATGGTGGGAAAGAAAGAGGTTAATGAACTGAGGTACAAGAAAAGATAACAGTGTTAACGAATAGAGGGTACGCGAACAAAAGTTTTGTGTATTTAAAACAGTTAGTGTGCAACAAGTGACAGACAGTTCAAACTCAGGAGGCTTGGGTTAGTTGAGTATGTGCTCTAGGTAGCGGTCTGGAGGGAAGGCCACTGAAAGAGGTCAGTGCCAGGGAAGTGACTGGTGAGATGTCGCTGTTTGGGAGACATGGCAGAACTAAGAAAGCTTTGTGACACGCGCCAGATAATGCATCAAACATTCCTTAATGATCTGTAAGTAGTATTTATGTTCTTTTGCAGTAATTAGATAAGATAGAGTATTCTAGCAAATGTTGGATTGCACGGCACATGATGATGATGAATAATATAATATCCAGTAACTATGACGTGTAAACTATCTAACTGAACAGCACCGTTAGAGCGGCAAGGAAATGGGAACATCATGTGTATTAACGTTATGCCCTGGTAAATAATGCAGTTATGATGCTGTAAACAACTGGGTATGATCTGAGGTGGGTAGAGAATGGTATAAGAAGATATGTGAAAGTGAAAGTCATTTAGCTGGGGAAACTAAACTTAGATGGTCCTAATCAAGCGACCGTGAGGCCAGATCACAAGTACAATATGTTTTACATGTAAAGCCCGGGACAGGAGTATCAAATGTTAAAGTGAAATGGGGACGTAAGGTCAGACCAGGTCTGTAGCCAGACGGTCATTGTAGAAGAGGAAAGACATGGACATTCATGTTGTACGAGTCTATAGCGCACGTATAGTTATACATCGTAATATGCATTGATTGAGAAGTACATGTAGGGTAATATATAAGGGTTTATACAAGCGTGTAAGAAGGCGTGTTTGAAGTGAGAACTGTTCATTTGGCTGTAGTGTAGAATAAGATTTCTGCTGCTGCGTTCATGTTTATATGCATAGAAATGTGAACTTATAGACTGTGTGAATATATTTAACAGGTGACAGGCAACTGGCTGCATGACTAGACTGAGGTGGTTAAATTGTAGTCGGTATTTGGCTTATTATTAGTAGGTGGTCCTAGACTGTAATTGGCAGTATGGCTAATTGGTAGTAGCATGTTGCTAACTTGTAGTCAGCATTTGGCTATTTAGTAGATATCTAGATAGTGGCTGCAAGGCGATACATACTATGCTGGTACTGGTATCAAAATATGAGATATACGACTTTGTAATTCTGTTCTTTAATAAACATGATTGTTAGTCATTATTCTATTATTCCATTGTGAGTTTGTGAGTACAGGAGTTGTATCACTATTTAGTTTAGTGTAGTCTTTATTCTACTTTACTTTACTGATACTTCAATAACACTTTTTTATACCTACACTGACTATTACCTGATCGTCTGGGGTGTAGGCTTATTACTACAATCCCCATATAGAAGAACCTTTTATCTTCTCACACACCCATTAACTATTATTCTTCTTGTCTGTCTCTCTCTACTTTTATATCCCCTTTTCTCTCTATCCCTTTAAAATGCACCGGTTACACTTAGAAGCCTCTGCTATAGGGACAGGGTGAGACAAGAACACTGACTTCATCTGCAATTGCGTTCAAATGCAAAACATTGCAGCCTACATTTATAGGCTGGGCAGATGATGATGAAGATGCTGATGATATAACTTGAATTCTGACACAACGAATTTAAAATGTAATTAAAAGGAAAACATATTCAGTTATGTAAATCAATGAGTTTCCAATGACTTTCATGCAGATAAGAGAACAAGAAAACAGAGTGGAAGAGTGCCAGAGGAAGACAACACTACATGTTGTGGACATCCCAAGCATACAGACTAGGCTAGCGGATACTGATGAATGGCTGATGCTAACATGATAACCTTAAAAAGAAGAATGGTGAAGAGTTTCAGTAGAAACTTCAAGGTCAAGAGAGGAGATATTGTAAACACCTTGTCACGGGAACAACAAGTAGAGGTATCTTGGGGTGGCTGCTGCTGCTTCGGAGGATTAAATAGACATAGGAATGCCCAATACACAGTGATGTTTATTTTAGCAACATATCTTCATCAGGAGATTGACTAGAAGAAATCTGCAGGAGCACACAGTGAAGGCAGGGTAGGTGGTGTTACAAACACTAGCATATAGGGCAGTGTAAACACACACAGACATGTACACAGGAGCACACAGTGAAGGCAGGGTAGGTGGTGTTACAAACACTAGCATATACAGCACTTTAAACACACACAGACATGTACACAGGAGCACACAGTGAAGGCAAGGTAGGTGGTGTTACAAACACTAGCATATACAGCACTTTAAACACACACAGACATGTACACAGGAGCACACAGTGAAGGCAGGGTAGGTGGTGTTACAAACACTAGCATATACAGAAGTTTAAACACACACAGACATGTACACAGGAGCACACAGTGAAGGCAGGGTAGGTGGTGTTACAAACACTAGCATATACAGCACTTTAAACTCACACAGACATAAACACAGGGGGACACAAACTAACCTCTGAGCTTGAAAATCTCTCCATTAGCAGCACTGACAATAAATGTTTGCGAGTCCTCCTCTGAAGGGGACACTACTGCTGCCTGAAATAACATGTCATAGTCATCAGTGATCTCCTCTTTTTTAAAATTTGTTAGTGGTCATTCGAGGTTCCAACATGACTGCAGACTGAGTCGACCAATAACTGTTTAATTCTTGTGCCAGTGGTATTTAACTTCACTGTTAGAACAAACGGCCAATCACAAAAGCCAGCACTGCACTAACAAAAGTACATGCCATTCTTAACATAACTGGCCAGAAAATTAAGAAAACATTATTTTTTGGTAAGTGATGCCACTTGAATAGAACACACTCAATGTGAGAAAACCTGAGAACAATATAACTATAATGTCTTTGCACTGGAACCCACAGGGGCATAGAAATAAAGGAAGAAAAAAAAACATACACGGAGAAGGGAGCCAGAGAGTGAAGTTAAAAAGAAGAGGAGGACACGGGGTGAGCTGCATGCAATAGTGAAGGATACAACGATGTGGTGTGAGTTGCTTGAGGGCCTATGCTCCATTGGGGCTTAGACAGGCAAAAAAAGAAGAGGACACGGGGTGAACTGCATGCAATAGTGAAGGATACAACAATGTGGTGTGAGTTGGTTGAGGGCCTATGCTCCATTGGGGGTAAGACAGGCAAAAGAAGAAGATTCTACTTCCAAAATTATTTAAATTAAATTAAATTGGAGACTGCCGTCTTTTTATCCGTTGGTCAGGGGTTCAAATTCAAACCCTTCAAATTTAAGTGCTTTCTTTATATTTTCATCTTCTCATATTTAATGTCCGCTCTGTGGCTAAGTCGATGCGAACGCTTCGTAATGCCGGGATGCCGGGTTCGATCCCAGCTGCGGGCCATGCGCCTTGCGTTGGTTTCGACAGTGGTATCAAGAAAGCCGACCGTCCAGAAAGCAATGACAAACTACTGGACGTAAATTTGCCTAGAAAAACCACACAACAGCCAGGGGCTGTTGGGGTTGGTTCTGCAACGTCCTGTAAAGGATTTGCAACTAACCATATTTAATATCTCCGTTCTGTTCCTTTACTATGGTTCTCTCTCCCCCTGTACTCTGCATTGGTCTTTTTAAACTAGCTTTTATATTTCTCCGTTCTGAGAATCTATAATTTTTATACAGTAGGGAAAAAAGGACTTTTATATTTTACTTCTGTCTCCCTATTCCACCCCCTCTCCCCTTTTCCTGCTCAGGAAGATAAAAGGCTTTTAACTCACACACACATAAAAATAAAATAACAATTATTACTTACTGCTAAATGAACAGAGCCCCTTGGCCGCAGTTTTTTGTGCTCTTCTTTCTGTAACAACAACAACAATGAAAGAAGAGAAAATCCTTGCTTGATAAATTATGTGGCTTCCAAAAATATTCAAATGAAATGAAATGGAAGAATGCAGTCTTTTTACTCAAAAGGAATTCAATGACAGGGGAATTCAACCGATTATGAAAACTGTAATTATTTTTAAAGAAAGATTCTGTTGTTAAACAAGAAATCTGTTTTTGTCTTGGCTCTGACTAAATCTGTTAAGTCAAGTCTTGGCTCTGACTGAATTTGTTGTTAAGTCTTGGCTCTGACTGAATCTGTTGGTAAGTCTTGGCTCTGACTGAATCTGTTGAGTCTTGGCTCTGACTGAATCTGTTGTTAAGTCTTGGCTCTGACTGAATCTGTTGTTAAGGCTCTGACTGAATTTGTTGTTAAGTCTTGGCTCTGACTGAATCTGTTGTTAAGTCTTGGCTCTGACTGAATCTGTTGTTAAGTCTTGGCTCTGACTGAATCTGTTGTTAAGTCTTGGCTCTGACTATGAACGACATACAGAACTGAAATTTTCTTCATCGTCACCATCATCATGTACCATGCCAATAAGTGTAGGCTGTCATATGTTGCCTAATCACACAACCAGAATCATGGATCAGGTCAGTGTTCTTGCCTCACCTCCTCCGTGTGGCTAAGCCATCCAGGTATTTATCTATTTGCCTTCCCTTTGCTCTCTGTCCACCAGTTTTGCTCATCGTTACTAAGTTTCCTAGCCCATTCCTTTTCATCACATGTCCAAAAATATACTGACTCCCTAAGTATAATTTTTCTACTTAAATTTCCGCTGTCATTTATCTCAAAGAGGCCTAATTTGTTTGTTCTGTTCTCTAATTCCTTAATATTCTTTGCATTCTTCTCAAACACCATTTCTCTGCTGTGAGTAAATGTTTTTTCATGTTGTCTGTCTACTTATCATCCACATCTCACATGCATACAACGAGAGAAATTCTATGGAACTCTTTTTCTCACTGCAACTGACGTCGTTCATTGGTGTTTATCTTGTGCATTTTGCTATAGGCCACTTCTGCCATGGTGATTCTTGTTCTAATTTCTGGAAGGTATCTTGCTTCTAATTTATGACTGTTCCAATATAGCCGTACTGATTCATGTGCTTGAGAATGTTGCCATTTTCCTGTATTTTACAAAGTGGTATTTCTTTCTTCTTTGTGATGAAATATTCTAAACTGCTTATTGCTTAGCTCATTGATCTATATCTTGGCAGATCAACAACATCTAAGATGCCACAAGTAACAATTTGTTTTTTACCGAAGCATTGTATGCAAAGGCTGTCGAGAAACCTGATGCCCCAAAGCAGTGACAAATTAGATAGTTGGCTGGATGACTGAGAGCACGCTGGAAGACTGAATTTTAATTCTAAAGACTGATGAATTGGCAATTAGGTCATCTAAGCTCTAAAAAAGAACACTTGCATCTATCAGTGTGAAATGAGTGTAGAGATATTTCTCCTGATCGTCTTCTTCTTTGCATTCTTGTAATTAGTAGATCCTTTTCTACTTTAGGGTATAAAGGTTTTCCAGAGTGATTAGCAGATTTCTCGGTCAGCAGTCTCCTTGTGGCTTTGTTCCATTCCTGTCCTCGGTCAGGGACTGTCATATGTTGTCTTCCCAGTGAACCTTAGGTCACCCTGGTGGTCTGATTGCATGGTACTTGGCCTCATATGCCTGTTGTAGTGGCTGATTTTCTCCGTTTTCATGTCCTAGCCACATTAACTGTGAGCCACAGCAACTGCGTTTGATCCACTGGAGCTAGTAAGGTCTGGGTTTCAAGGTGATGATGTAATATCTGGTTATGCACTTTGCCCTTTCTTAGATTACCTTTCTCAGACACCTCATTTCTCAGGCCTGAAGTTGGCTTCTGTTCACATTCACTGGCTGTAAACTCTGGCAGAAAGTTCTGGTTGTTCATCCAGTCCTGGACTTTGGTCTTGATCCATAGCCTGAGTACTGAATGCATATCTATTGAATACACCAGGCTTATTTGTATGGACACTGTTAGTTCATTGCCTCTCAGGCATATACACCCTAACTGTGAAGGAAACAGCCCTAATTAGTGGCCTCCTAGGACGTGCTTGTTAGGGAGGCAGTGGGTCTGTTTTTTTCTCTAAAATGTAGCCCTGGAACACACAAAGGGATATCTCAGACAGAAAGTAACATAAAAAACTAGGAACCCTACCTCAAAGTACTCCAGCATGCCAGAGTCTGGGTTGAGAACAAACCACCTGTATTGGTATCCTTTGACCACGTTTGTAAACTTGAGAATCTGCCCTTCCATTGGTGCCCGAGAAGGCCTGAAGGTATTCAAGACAAACTGAATCCACAAAGAGAAGACAACAAAACTATACACAAAACATGTTATTTAATTTTTCTTTAATCTGTCAACTTCCTTTAATGGGAAACAAACTAAACACAAAACATGTTATTTAATATTCCTTCAATCTGTCAGTTTCTGTTGAGAAATTCCTGTCTACTATAAACTGACTACACAATTCTTTTAAGAATGTAGAAACAAACTATACACAAATCATGTTATAATAGTTAATTCAATCTGTCAACTTCTGTCTTGGAATGGTCATCTAAGAATGTAATAAAACTACATACTAAACATGTTAATATAATATTCCTGTCAACTGTCAACTTCTATCTTGATATTCGTGCCGAATCTAAATTAATTAATGATTCGTCTAAGTTCTAAAAAAAATTTGTTTCAACTAAACATTAAACATGTTATTTTATTTGTTTTTCTATTTAAAATGATTACAGGATTTATCTACGAATGACAGAAACAGTACCCTTTCCATGCTGGTAAAAAATCTGGCATAAGGTGCCAGACTTTTATTATTGATTTCTGGACAAACGGTCATGTTCACATTGCCTTTACTTTAGGATATTTCTTGGTTCCTACTTGAGACCAGGTTGGCCTAGGTGCCAAATCTTTAAATCTGTGTTTGTTTTATTTCTTACATATCAAAACGATAAGTCAGCATTTATAAAGAATACTTAAATCATATGTGATCTAATATGAAAATTTTGTTGTGGAGTTTGTGCACAGGGCTGAGATTCTCTTTCTTGTGTCATATCCAGCAGCTACTCATAAACTCAGGTCCCGATTCTTACTTCAACTCCCCTGACCCACAGCCTCCTTATTTTAACCAAACACTGATTCAACTTCTAAGAAATTAATGAGTTAAAGCAATGCCAACTTGTTACTGAAAGAGTCAACCTTTTCAGTCCCTGGCAACACCTGACACTTCCATGCATCTATCCCTTGATTCCGCTCCACTGCTTAATGTGCTCTCTTCTTTGTTTTAATTTTTGGCCACAACACACTTTAAAAAATCTAGCTTTTTCAAGTTGCCACTTTGAAAGTAATTCATTCAAGATTTTTTAGCCTGGTGATCTGTTCACTTCGGAAACTCCTGTGAATTTTTCTGGTACCAGAAAAAGTTAGTCAACACCTTGAGACTACAAATACTTGTACTCACAAAGTTTTTCCTGCCTTCTGAGACTTGGCATTCTCCTGAGCCTCAAATTCCTGCAAAGACATGCCAACAAAACACAGATGAACTTTAAAATGCATAGTTAAGCTCATCCAATAAATATGATGGAATTGTTATAGTGAAGTTAAAGTTAATAACAGACTTTGGACTTTATCATCATCACCATCATCATCGACTTTATCATTATTAGCACCCTCATCGTCATCCCCTTGAGGGCTCTGGAGAGAACAAGAATAGACCAACTGCCTCCCTAGCAAATAAGTTGTAAGAGGTGACAAATTGGGGGTTTCCTTCGAAGTCAGAGTGCATCTGCCTGAGAGGAACAGAACCAAAAGTCTTCATACAAAAAAGTCAGATCTGTAAAATCGATGTGCAAACAACACTCAGGTTCTGGAACAAGACTAAAGTCCAGAGGTGGATGAACAGCCAGAACTTTCCTCCAGAGTTTACAGCCAGTGAATGTGAAGAAGAAGAGGACTGCCTGAATGGCAGCTTGACTCAAGCGCAGTGGCTAGATGCTCCCATGCTGGTTCCAATTTGTTCCAGATGAATCTGGAAATACAATTTTTTTAAAAGACCTTGGCTCACAGGCCAACTTAAAATTGATCCCAGGAAATGTCTTGGGGAAAAGGCAACTGGAACACTGTTGACAACATCATCCACTGAGTTCCCACTGTTCTAAATAAACATGAGTATAGCACAGTGTGCCCAAAGCAAAACAAACATGACAAGGCACATTTACCTTATGAACTGCCTGAATGTTACAAGATAATCAGTGAATGTCTTCTCCTTCTTTTTCTTCTTCTTCCTCTTTGTTTTTTTCCACTTTTGGTGCTGAGTGAAACATAAAGATCTGCTTCTTGCTCCTCTGGGCGCCTTTACCACAGACATAACATGATACTGTAGAGTCTCTCAGATGTTATCTTTCCATGTTTTTAAAAAAAATCTACCTGATGTTCTACGTTCGTGTCCTCTCGTTATGTATGCCTAGCATGGTGTGGTATCACAAGGCATTCTCATTAGGTTGGCAAGCTATTTAATCTGCTGTCTTTCTATATAATTTAGAACTGGTTCATGGCCTTATTCCTAATATAATCTCTTCTGGTCACCTCTATAGCTTTTCTCAAACATCTCACATCTATGATTACTAATTTTCTTGTCTGGTTTGTTGTGAGTGAGCATGTCTGGCACTGGTAGCATAGGGTTTGTTATTAACATACACAGCAGCATTCACAGAGTGCTTAAGTGTGCATGCCTGGTTAAACAATGGTTCGGACCCAAACCCTATCAGAGGCAAGAATGTTTTCTCTAACCAAAATGTCTATATAGTCAACCTGGCCTAAAAAATAGGCCAACAGACAAACATCAGAGCTGTCTGTGAAGAAAAGGCAGCAACGCAGGGAACCACCCAATCTATCTCAGGAAAATGATATCAATACATATGGAGTATGAACAGATGGCTACAACCAATATGGTTTAATATCCATGGTTATAAACAGTAATACAAGCTGCAAAGTTGTACATCTACAACGAGCAAGGTTCAACATCTACAGTTACAACCAGCAATGTTTAAAATCTACAGTTACAACCAAGGTTTAAGGGGTCACTACGCCAAAATTTTTATTTTTTATTTTTTATTTACACACTGATTATTTTATAATGGTCATTTGAAGGGATACAAAATATTACATTTGCATACTTTAAGTGTAAAAAAATCATGGTTGTCATGGCAATAGCCGCCATCTTGGGGGGAAAAGTAACATGTACTTAGAATCCTTAAATTTCAAAAACAAACGTACATATTAAACAATAGATGATAGATTCATGATCTCTTATCCTATTTAGAGGTACAGGTGTAGTTGATTTACTTTAAACATGTTTTTAAATATTTTTTGTTCAATTTTAAAATGTAGGTTTATTGAAAAAGTCAAAAAAATCTTGCACCATAAAACAATCAAATTATTTTAAAAACAAATACTCTCTAAAATCTACTCTTGAAAAGACCAGTCTCTATAATATTGTTTAATGAGTATCCATACAAAATTTCAAGTTTCTAGTTTTTATATTAGGTGAGATTTTAGGATTTTACAAACACAACAAACAAAAATATAGAGATGTGAGAAAAAGTGACTTTTAAACTTCTTTTTATTTTAAAAAAGTGCATGGGTTGGTGCCTTTATCACTAACTTTTCAAAGCTAAATTGTTTACAAATGACATAAATTTTGTGTGTTATCTATTCTACAAATGCCGAACTATACAAAAAGGATCACATTGAAAAAGTGATATTTTTGTCATAAATTGGAAAAAATGCTGTGTAGTGACCCCTTAACATCTACAGTTACAACCAACATGGTTTAATATCTACAGCTACAACCAGCAAGGTTTAATATCTACAGTTACAACCAACACGGTTTAATATCTAAAGTTACAACTAACAAGGTTTAATATCTAAAGTTACAACAAACAAGGTTTAATATCTAGTTACAACCAACAAGGTTTAATATTTACAGTTACAACCAACAAGGTTTAATATCTAGTTACAACCAACAAGGTTTAATTTCTAATTACAACCAACAAGGTTTAATATTTACAGTTACAACCAACAAGGTTTAATTTCTAATTACAACCAACAAGGTTTAATATCCTACAGTTACAACCAACAAGGTTTAATTTCTAATTACAACCAACAAGGTTTAATATTTACAGTTACAACCAACAAGGTTTAATTTCTAATTACAACCAACAAGGTTTAATATCATACAGTTACAACCAACAAGGTTTAATTTCTAATTACAACTAACAAGGTTTAATATCCTACAGTTACAACCAACAAGGTTTAATTTCTAATTACAACCAACAAGGTTTAATATCCTACAGTTACAACCAACAAGGTTTAATTTCTAATTACAACCAACAAGGTTTAATATCCTACAGTTACAACCAGCAAGGTTTAACAACTACAACCATCAAGGTTAAACAACTACAGTTACAATCAGCAAGGTTAAACATCTAAAGTTACAACCATCAAGGTTAAACATCTAAAGTTACAACCAGCAAGGTTAAACATCTAAAGTTACAACCAGCAAGGTTTAACATCTACAATTACAAATAGCAAGGTTTAACATCTACAACCAGAAATGGATAACGTCTACAGTTACGACCAGCAATTCTTAACATTTACAGTTACAACCAGCAAGGTTTAACATCTACACCTATGAGCTGTAGGTTATATTTAGAGCCCTCAATTAGTCAGGTTAGGGCTTTTAATTAACAGAATAAATATTGTTAATATTGCAGCAGTATAATAGGTGTGTGTATGTATGTGTATAGTATATGTCCCACACCACTACCAAGAGGTCAACACAATTCTGTAGCCAAAGAAAATCTAGCACAGTCAACAACGCCAGATCACTAGACTCTCATTACCTGCAGCACAAAAGCCTCCAGCTCCTGCAGCAAGGGGAACTGGCTGGAGGTCGCCTCCAGCATCAGTTTGGCGCTGTGCTTGTCGTTCTTCTTAAACATGGAACTACTCATGGTTATCTCCCTTTGACCATAAACAGTTATGTACCCTGCATGCAGAGCCCGCAATTTCAGATGAACATAGTTTCGTTGTCTGTGAGTTTATAATAACGCGGTCACAAGGTATGTCCAGATATAAGCTTGCTATCACCCAGTTGTAATGTCCTGCCGAGGTGTTAGTTCCTACTAGCAGGCACAAGCAAAATTCTGCTTTCACTATTTCTTAACACAAATTAAGCTGATACACAGAATATCATAATGGATATATAGTGGCTATAATGGTGGCGCTGATAGTAATTGTTGTTATATCACAGTGGTCACTATTTATTCAGGCCTAACGTGTTTTGTAGAGTCCCTTGATACGAAGAGTTCCAACTGGTGGCTGGTAACAGAGGCGAATTATCCAGAGCGTTTTTTAGAGGAAGTAAGTAAAACTTTAAAACGTAGCCATACCAGGGACGCGCGTGTTGGACATAATCTGGCCTTACACGTCAGACGCGCTGTCCAGCACTGACAGGAAATTCAACTCTTTGTATCAAGGAACGCATCATACGTTCATAGGTTCCTACTTAGAAGACCAATGAACGCATGATGCGCTGATTTTATTACTTTCTTGACTACCCCCTGGGCCTGTGATGCTAAACCCCCTGGGACTCAAAGAGTTAGTGAGTTTTGCAAGAGAATGTGAGAATGGCGGCTTCACAGTTGTTAAACATTCTTGGAAGGTATAGGCGGTTATAACCAGACTCAAACCAGGGATAAACTCGTTGCATTTAGCAGGGTCTTAGTGGCGTTTGTGGCTTAGGCATGCGAACAAGCTTTGTAATGCCGGGGTTCGATCCCAGCTTTTACGGTGGTTTCGACAGTAGTACCGAGAGCTGACTGTTCAAAAACATTGGCGAACTAATGAACGTAAAATGTGCCTAGAAAAACCACAACAGCAGGGGGAATAAACGTTGGGGTTGGTTCTGCAAAGTCCTGTAAAGGATACGCAACTAACTAACTTTAGTGTGATTAATGATAGATAAGCGTTGACAGGTTCCTAAATGCAAGAATGACTTTGCATTGTTGAGGTGACGAAGAATCTATGAACATAAAGGCGCCGGTAGCAGCGGCTGAAAGATGTCTAAGCAAAGACGACCAGACAGCCGAGTCTTAACCGAGACAGTGTATATCAGTGCTATAATTTGAGATTTCAACACTTGGCGACAACCCTCAGAACTTCTCGCAAAATAGTACAGCTTCCAGGAGTCACGGAAACCAGCACTCTTCAATCAACAGCGAGAACAGACCAGAACTGTACAGAGGTAAAGGACAGTCGGACATGCTGAAATGGAGACGTCCATGTCGGAGTTGACTGACCACACGTTTGGCAGAAGGCTGTGTGCAAACATGTCGATAGACGTCGTTTGGGGCGCAATATAACACGTACATAGGAATCAACTTGTAGGAGATCCTTTCCGGCCTTGGCCTCCAGGTGATACCTGGCTGCTGAAGTCCTTAGGGCGCCCTAAGTATTACCTTCTTTGGAGGTTGAGCGGCGTATATGGGCCAGCCTTGCTGATCTGTCGTCCACACTGAGATTTTATAGTCTCAGGTTGGTATAGGTAGAATCTCGGTGTGGACAAACGGATCGATCGATAAACCTCAACATAAGTTTATTGTGTGTGTGTGTGTGTGTGTGTGTGTGTGTGAGCGCGCGCGCGTGTGTGTGTTTTTATAACCTAAGCCATGTGTCTAAATTATAAATTAGGTTTTTGCAGAATTATGTCTTAAATGCGGAGAACGTGTTTTACGAATGTGGTGCATTACGTCTAAAATACGGATACATTTATTTTTTTCTGAAACAAGGTGCATTACGTCTAAAATACGGATAATTTTTTTATATGGAACAAAGTGCACTACGTCTAAAATACGGATAATTTTTTTTTATGGAACAAAGTGCATTACGTCTAAAATATGGATACATTTTTTCTATGGAACAAAGTGCATTACGTCTAAAATACGGATAAATTTTTTTCTGAAACAAGGTGCTTTAAGTCTAAAATACGGATACCACTTTTTCTTTTTAGGAATGCAGTGTATGTGAAGTAATATTCATACACGAGACTTGTTTATAAATCCTTGAATAACTAACTACACAACACAAGAAGAAAATTACGCAGAAAAGAAAACGCAGCTACTCCTATGCAGAGGGCTCGAATCTGTGGCCATGTGACCGCGTCTACTTGGAGACGAGGTCAAGGCACGCCCACGTGTGCGTCTGTTATCCACACAGAATATCGTGCCAAACCATATGAAGATACTGTTTTAGAGAAGCAGTTTCATGAAACACTGGTCTACTTAAAACAAGCTAGATCTATCGTGTACACTTAACAGCTGGTCGCGCCTAACGCAAACACAAGCACGTGACGGGTAAAACAACAAATTAGGTCAGATTATGAATACGCTGCAAACAAGCACAGTTCACGTGTTGCTTGACGTGTGTTGTATTTTCTGGGAACTCGAAAATTTGGTGATTCTGACGATGTGGGAAAACCATAAAATAAAACAACTTGCGGTTGCCATTGCAGGGCCGGCACTGGACAGAAGTGATGTTCTCAATGCCCTGCGCAGCACCATGGCCAACTGTATTTATTTGTACTGAATTTCTAGAGAAGGCGGTGCGCAGCACTTACCGCGAAGATGAATACAGCAAACAAAGGTCATGACTGCACAGGCTGATGATGATGGACACGGAGGTGCAAACTGGAGCTGCAAGCAATGAACAATTCGCCAAGGACACAAGATGTTGATTCATCAACACAAAACAGACAGACCCTCATCAGCGCTTGAAGCTTTTCGGGCGGGTATCGGAACACTTAAATAATCCGCAGTAATCACTAAATAATACAAATGTATCATGATTAACAACTTTCAATGTTGCCGTTAAGTATCCTGGGAAGAAATAGAGTTCTGCCAAGCTTGATAGGTAGCAATGGATTACATCCTTCGGTTTGGATGCATGTTCCAGGCTCCCAATTTAGACGTCGTTCCATTCCTGTAATGTCAAGTAAACATAATCTTTCTTGGTTTCCCTTTACACTCTTCCCCTTATGTGACTTGCATGTCAGGCTCCAGTATCTCGCTTCTGTTGCCTGGCAGCTGATCTGGAAGAGAAGCTCCCACAGGCGGATAGACAGAGCACTGGCCTTCTGATCCAGCAGCTTTTGCAGCATACTTTGTTTCAAACGTATTGGTACTACCTGTTCTCTGGAGTTAACAATGTAGGCCGGGGGAAGGAACACGCTGCATGGGCAACAAGTGATCTCTACAATACTTTCCTGGCTTTGGCAACGGAGAGGAGGAACTTTATTCTTGGCCTCAATTGTATATTCCCCTGGGGATGTGATTCCCATACCCCCCTCTATAGCACAATAGAGGACTACTGTCTGAAAAGTCGGAAAAGTTTCCATAAAATAACAGCACTGGGTGTACGTTACATCTTATACAATTATATATACTTAAAACAATGGTAGGGGATTCAGAGGCACGTAGGTGTTGACTACGTGGCCTAGATACCCCCCCCCCCCCTTTTCACTCCCAACTGCACATAAATATCGCACGCACACGGTGTTTTCTGTTAAACTTTAGTTTACAGGACACACAATTATCTTTTTTCTAAATATAGGCGCGTGAAATCTGCAGCAATGAACTTTCAGGGATCGGAAGAACACATACTTTCATGTCATGGTGCTAAACTGCCCAGCGTTTTATCTTTAAGGCTCCATAAGTCCTCTTTCTCCACCAGCTTCTCCTTCCTTTCCTTCTCGCCATGTGGCCGAAGATGTCCCATATGTCTCCCCTGTGAGGATAACCAGCTCTCCTGCTGCGTTATATTTGTTTTCTCAACATATCCTTGTTGCTGTTCTTATCTGTCCACGAACGAGACCAGGAACCAAAAATCCAAAACAATCAGGGGGCGAGTACCTCCATCTTTTTTTACCCAGAGGCTTCCAGTTCTTTCAGTTTACTGAGCTCGGACCCGTGGTTCCAGACAAGACAGATAGCCTTCAGAGTAAAATCGATGACGCAATCTGTAACTGCCAGCGCTACCCCATTTCCAGCCTATCCTTGGTGCTGACACATACAAGAGTACAGTTAGTTATACTGCGCTTCAAAAGTATTGTCCTCAGACTTTAACAAATATCTTAAGTGCACAAAGAAGAATTGAATGTTTAATGACAAACCGGGCAAGTATACGTGTGTCGTGATCGGCATTCCTGAAACACCAGTTTCAAAATATCTCAGATAATTAGACCTGCAGAAAGGGAGCTGAAAATCAACTGTTTGAAACCATCGACATACCAATATTAAAAAGTTATCAAACACCCACAGGACAGAAAAGGGTACTTAATTTATAACTTACCCCTGACGTCACGACAATGTCACGGGAGACATTCCCAATAAATTCTAGGGTGTTCAGGTTGTAGTTTCTCGCGATTTCTCTACAGCCAAGTTTAGGGTTAGGGTTAGCATTAGAAGACACTAGATGAACACTCAAAAAAGCACCACACAACAGCATACTTCCACCCCTTGAAATAATGGACTGTCAGGTCAGCTGTGGATTTTCCACGGGGATTTCGTGCTTATGGTACGTTATTAATAAGGAACCCAGAAAAGCTTCTGGTCCGAGTGGTATCCCGGCAGATCGTTTTAAAGCTAAAATAATTATGGGACTGAAGAGAAGGTTTTTCCGATGAAGCTGCCAAGGAGAGAAGAAAAACAGTGTGAAATCAGTACCTATAAATAGGTTTCGAGTTGTTCTACTATCGCCTTCGCGAGTTGTGACCTGATCAGGGCATTGCTAATCAAGAATAAACATTATAATGACAACCACTACTTCTACAACCACAAACACTACTACTACTACTACCACCACTACCATTACTATTATTACTACTTCTACCACCATCACAACTGCCACCACTACTACTACCAATACTAATATACTACTACTACTTCTACTACTACTAACACCACGACTACTACCACCACCATTACCACCACACTAATACTACTACTACTACTACTACTACTACTACTACCACCACCATTACCACCACCACCACTACTACTACTACCACCACCACCACGACTACTACTACCACTACTACTACTACTGATGCTACTACTACTACTACCTGCTGCTGCTGCTGCTACTCCTACTACTACTACTTCTACTACTACTACTACTACTACTACTACTACTACTACTACTACTACTACTATTACTACTAATACTTTTCAAGTTTCATTTCCGATTAACGCTAGCCCGAAGGCAAGCGTGGAAACATTAGATCAGCTGTTAGATCTAAATGACTTGTTAATACATAGCCCAGAAATTGTGTCACGAATGTAAAGAACCGTCACGGAGTTTTCGTAAACAATCAAGACAGTAATTTCTTCCTCGGATACTTGTTGACGTTTGTCCCGACGTATATTTCACAGGAGTGTCAGGCTAGTCTCTGATACATATTTATTTGATATTCAGCTTGCAAAAGTAAAAAATATTTTTACTGAGCATTATAACAAGACTCAAGTCACCTGAGGCCGTTCAGTAGACAAATTTAACGGGTCTTTAGACACCTCCCTTTCCCTTTTTATTCAAACTAGGACAGCTTTCTGGCGGCGCGACTCATTGACAACACTTATGTTACACAGAACGGTTACATTTTCGGTTTTGGTGCGATACGAGCAAATGTGAAAGCCAAGAACAACCACTCTGAGTCATCTTACCGACGGTAATTTATGAGGCAAGCACGTGTTGGCGATTGTGAGCTTGAGTCTGTTGGAGCCAATTTCAATCTTTGGACATAATAGGAAGCAGGGCCTCCTGTAGCATTTTACCGGCGGTCTCGACAGGAAGTTACGTATTTTGCGGATCGAAAGGTCGTGGGTTCAGGTCCTGGCGATAGGGGCTTTACAACAAAACCGACATTAGCTCCCAGATCGGCAGCCTTGAGTGGGTATCAGGCGGAGTCCTAACTACATCACCCAAAAAGTACTCATTGGTATAAAAAGTATAGGTCTAGCCGTATATGCTCAACACGCTTTGGGAGCCGCGTTAGCGCAGTCTATACGAGGCTGGCTTTCAAATCCAGCTGCCACTCGCTGCAGCCACGGTCGGTGTTCGAAACCGGTCGGCTCCCGGGGTTTACCCAGCCTCTAGGAAATGGGTACCAGAGTGATACTCTGGGGTAAATGGAGGAACGTCGCTGTAGCTACAGAGTTACGTGCTAAAGGCGACATAGGCGGACAATTCTTATCAGCTGTCCGTACTGGTGACAGAGCACTTATGGTTTATAACCGTGTGCAATAACGCTGGTTCACATCTCCCGACTTTACTTTTTTTTTTAAACGCTTGAAGACGTTAAAAATTGTCATCTTTAAAGGAACATAGTCAGGTTTCATTAGAAGAAGTGCATAAAATAAACGCAACAGAAACAACGGTTCTTAAATCCCAAGGGTTAACTGTGGAAGACTTTTCTTAACGAGAGCGGGTCTTGCTAGTCACACTGACCGTCGCAATAGGATGTGATTCCCAGGCGGCCTCCTAGCGCAATATAACACTATCGTCTGGAAAGATCCAACCTTTCGGTGTAGGAAACACGGAGACGTGTCCCTGCGGTGAAGCACCATAAAATGCTGAGTATGTGCTCCAACTATGTCAGCTGTATGCTGCCAAGTGAGCTGCAGCGCGGTCTGTTCCAACCACACTGAAGACAAAACTCTATGGTACACGAGAGGTTATGGACTGCACGATAGCTTTTATAAAGACTACCGACCTCCTGATATAAGTTTTAGGTTATCTTCCGAATAACGGTCCCAAATTATCGAGGCCGAAAGTATACCCTAACAAGACCTCAGTCACATGTAAATTTCGGACTTCCGGCGACTCAAATTGCGCACTTCCGTAGACTACCGCCACCGCCGAAAGCATCTCCCACGCCGCTGCGCGGATTGGGGCTAAACTAGATGGCTAGGACTCACGAACAGCAGCTACCGCATCTCCTGCAGCTTCCTTCATTTTATTTGCTCGTGAGACTCAGCAATCTAGTTTAACCCCACTCAACGCCGCGCGTAGCGGCGTTCGAGATACTCTAAGCAGTGGCGTAAGTTCGCAATTTACATGTGACTGAGGCCCTGTTAGGGTATAATTTCGACCTGGATAATTTGCGACCGTTATTCGGAAGATAGCCAAGTTTTCTGACTAATAGGTCGAAAAAGAAGAAGTCTGGAAAGATGGAAAGGTGCTTACCCCTGTGGGATTTAGACTTGATGAAGCCTGAAGAGAAACACATAGTTAGCACCTATGCCCCTACCGTTTTCTTAACTGCACCAGTTAATCTGAGAAAACTGTAAACATACAGAACAAACGAAAGATGGAAGTTGATGCATATCAAGCTGTTAATTTTTTGTTTAAATTTAAATATATGTCAAGTTAGAATAAAGAAAAGCCTGAGATAATATACCTAATATAATATTTTTAAAATGCAAACATTTCTGGAGATTTTACCCTCTAAATATATTAAAAAGAAAACTGCTGGTGCAATGAAATCTTAGGCCCTACAGATAGTGAGGCCCTGAAAGCTGTAGCTTATTTAGCTTATGCCTAAACCCATCACTAGTGCGCACACATACAAATTAACACACCGTAGTTAGAGAATTAATACAGACGTTTTAAAATTAACACATTACACGTCTGGGATTCAATGCAGAAGTTGTCACAGGTGATCTAAAATGTCTAATCCTGCAGCACACACAACGTTTGAGAATGCAGGCAGAAGTTAAAAACAGGTGGTCTAATAAGGTGCATAAAGCTGCGGCAAATTACACGAGTGAGAATTAACACTGAAGCCACCACATGTGATATCAAAAACAAGTAGCTTGTCTAAACAGAGTAACGGGGATTGAAGTTAGTGGCAAGCAAAATCGATGTCAGCGACAACAGAACACAAAACAGCTAATAACTCTTTACAATTAGAGTACGGCGACGTAAGGATGGCCCGGAAAGTATCACAGAGTTAAATGTAAAGTAATCGTGACGGAAACGTGTCGCGAATAAGTCTGTCTAGAGATCAAGCACTGCATTTATGACGCACCATTTACACAGATGCAGTGTGTTTACAGATAGAGGCGCTTGCTAGTGACTAATGGAGGATGCGTGTGTGCGCGCATTAATGCGACTGACATCTGTCGAGGACACACGATGTGGTAATTAAGGTCATATATATATGTGGTCTTACGTTCGAATTCCCTTCGAAGTGGAGATCTGTGTTTCCATTTGCAACAACCCCCTAATACGTGTGTGCATTGCTAACATCAACATGGCGAGACATTGGGGAGACGCCCCTATCTTCTTAACCTTACATGTGCTTAATACACACACACACACACACATATATATATATATATATATATATATATATATATATATATATATATATATATATATATATATATTGCACACACGTATTAGGGGGTTGTTGCAAATGGAAACACAGATCTCCACTTCGAAGGGAATTCGAACGTAAGACCACAGGCTGGTAGACAAACTATACGTGATAGCCGATGTACTGTGACGGCTCCTGACCAACAGGTTTACCAATCATTGTCTTGTTCCGTTGAACTATTGTGTCATCAAAAGATCATCAATTTCCACTTCTGCTGTTAAGCATCATGGAGAGAAACTGCGATCCATTTCTTGATGGACAGCAATGGCTATCCTCATTCCAGTTCAATGTAGAAGCTTTTTAATGCCGTCAATCCATTTCTTCTAGAGCAGTGGTTCTCAGCCTTTTTAATGCCGCGACCCTTTAATACAGTTCCTCATGCTGTGGTGACCCTTTAATACAGTTCCTCATGCTGTGGTGACCTTGGTCCATCCGCGTGGAATAAAAGTGGTGCCTGTGCTTGCAAACAAATATCGACAGACAGACAGCTAGATAGATAGCTAGATAGCTAGATAGATAGATAGATAGATAGATAGATAGATAGATAGATAGATAGATAGATAGATAGATAGATAGATAGATAGATAGATAGATAGATAGATAGATAGATAGATAGATAGATAGATAGATAGATAGATAGATAGATAGATAGATAGATAGATAGATAGATAGATAGATAGATAGATAGATAGATAGATAGATAGATAGATAGATAGATAGATAGATAGATAGATAGATAGATAGATAGATAGATAGATAGATAGATAGATAGATAGATAGATAGATAGATAGATAGATAGATAGATAGATAGATAGATAGATAGATAGATAAATGCTTCTCTCTTACTATCAGCTATCAAATAGAGACAGTAAGGATGCTTGTTATACAAAAGTAATCAGTCGAGCCCGAGAGTAAGACTGGTAACAACCAGAGTGTAAGGGAGCGATGAAGGGATAGGCGGGAAAACAGCATGTGTGGATGGTGGTGTGGATAGGCGAGTGTGTCCTGGATAGATGGGTGGGTAGATGAATGGAATGGTAGATGGATGGATGGAATGGTGGATGACTGTATTAGTGGATGAATGGAATGGTAGATGGATGGATGGGTGGGTAGATGAATGGATGGAATGATGGATGACTGTATTAGTGGATGAATGGTATATTAGATGGATGGATTGATCGATCAAATATGAGATGAGGTAAAAACATGAATCTAGTAACACAGTGCTTCTCTCTTACTGTCCGCTATCAAATAGAGACAGTAAGGGTGATTTTTATACAAAGTATTGGTAGAGCCCAAGTGTAAGGCTGGTAACAGCCAGAATGGAAGGAAGCGGTGAAAAATAGCATTGAGTGGATGGTGAGATAAATGGTGTGGGTAGATGAATGGGCGGGACGATGGTTACGTTCGTAGATAAATGCAATGGTAGATGGATGGATGGATGGATCTGCCTATATTATGCTGATATATTAAAATAGGTTTGTTGCTTTGTTTTAGTATCCAGAAGCCATGAGTTGTTAATCCTTAGGCTCGGTATTATGGATATCGCAACCCTTCGACCTTGATTCCATTTTAAATACCGTAAAGCTAGGAGAAATGTGGCTTTTATGCCTACTCCCGGACCACATGGAGTTCGTCACCCGCTCACCGCGCAATCCGGTTTAGCCAACTACGCTAGAGAGCCGGGGATTTAAACAGGTCCAAACAAGGGTCTCATACTGTGATGCTTCTCTCTTACTGTCATCAAGCAAGTAAAGACAGTAAGGGTGATTGTTTTTTAAAGTATCAATCGAGCCCACGCGCAACAACATCGTGTTGCCTGAGATACCTGCTGAGTAGGTAGCCGAGACTAGTGATGGATTGTACATCGGGTATGTGTGCAAAGAAACGTGGGGAGCGATGAATGGATGGACTCATCGAATAATAGGCTGAGTGGATTGGGATGAATGAATGATATGATATATGAGTGGACGAGAGGATGGATGGGTAGATAGAAGGATATATAGATGGATGGGTCTGAATGTATGTTAATCTGACATCGCGTGAACCAGGGTCTAGTGATGCAGTGCTTCTATCTGACTGTCAGATGTCACACAGAGACAGTAAGGATGACTGTTATACCCAATATCTGTCGAGTCAGAAGTGCATACCCCCAATGTGTACACATACTTACCCTCTCGGTAGTCAAAACGAGATATGTACACTGTATAGGAGGAGTGCGTTCCAACACTATCACGAAGTTGTTCCACATTAGGACAGTGCATCCATATGTAACGAGGAAAAATGAATGGATGAATGAAAGTTTGTATGAATAGGGGAGAGAAAAGAGAAGAAGATAGAGAACGAGAGAGAGAGGGGGGGAGGTAGGGGAGAAACAAAACAGAAAGGGGGAGAGGAAGGGGAGAAGAGTAAGGAGAGGGAAGACCAGAGAAAACTTGGTATATACCTAGAGAGAGAGAGAGAGGGAGAGGGAGAGAGAGAGAGAGGGAGAGAGTGAGTGAGAGAGAGAGAGAGAGAGAGAGAGAGAGAGAGAGAGAGAGAGAGAGAGACTAGTATCCAAGTATATTATGTAGTGTCAAGCAACCAGCAACATAATCTGTCGAGACCTAGGGGATAACCATCATGCTATGTAACTGGAATATCATGACAGTCAGAAACTAACGTGGGATGGGCGTGGGTGTAGTGGGGAGGGGGAGGGGGATAAGGGTGCGTTACCGGGACACTGGTAATTTATACGAAGCTATGTTGGGTGTTAAGGCCTAGTGGTGAGAGGTTACCCATCAAATATATAAGTCGGTTTTCCAAAGTTTTCCGATGTCGATCGTCAGACGAGCAGGATCTGATGGCCGTGACCTGAATGTCAGCGGTCCCCCGATGGTCACCGCTGTTGAAATGAGTGGAAACTGGCCTGGCTGTTTGGTTAGTGATGTCATGGAGGTGCTGGCGAAACCTGTCGGCTAAGCGAAGACCAGTTTCCCCGATGTACTTGATGTTGCACCGTTTGCAGATGATAGCATAGATGACGTTCCTACTAGTGCAGGAGAATTCCTCTTTTATGCTAAAAGTGCCTTTAGGAAAAGTCACATCTGAAGTATTCAGCACGTATGGGCAGGTGTTGCACTGAGATCTAAGGCAAGCCTTAGTGCCCGGATGAGTTGGGGTGGGTCCCCGTACTCTGCTGTGTACCAGTAAATCTCTGAGGTTGCGGTCCCGCTTATATGCCAGTAGAGGTGTCTCTGAAAACACAGCCTATGTTACTGGGTCCGCTCGGAGGATAGACATATGGCGGAATAGGATGTTCTTGATAGCAATGTTATGAGGGTGGTAAGTTAAGGAAAGTATGGGTCTAAGGTTCTGCCGTTTAGGCCTGGGGATGAAAGCATCCACCCGACTGATGCTCTGGGAGCGGCGGAAGGCAGATTCTAAGACAGACTCAGGATATCCACGTGATCGGAAGAAATTCATCATTTCGTGGGCCCTACTGTGAAAGTCATCATCATCCTGGCATAATCGTCTAAGACGCAAGAGTTGAGAGAAAGGAATGGCGTCCTTACAAGACCGAGGATGCGAGGAGTCATAGAGTAGAAAGGCATAGGAGTCGGTCGGTTTATAGTGGACCGATGCAGTGAGACCACGAGGGTTGATAGAAACTGAAAGGTCCAAGAAATTGACTGAAGAGGAAGAAATATGGTGGGTTAGTTGGATACTGGGGTGAAAATTCGAGAAGAATTCAATGAAGTTTTCCAGTTCCACTACTGACATATCGGTGACACCAAAACCATCATCAATATATCTCCTATACAATTCAGGGACTCGACCTGTGTACAGTAGCCACACCTGGTATTCCAGAAAACCCATAAAGAGGCAGGCATAACTAGGGCCCATTTTAGTGCCCATAGCCACACCATTAATTTGGGCAAAGTACTTGCCGTTAAACTCAAAAGAATTGAGAGTCAGAACCAACTCGGCTAAACGTATGATGGGTTCAGTGGCAATGGCTGGATTACTGCGTTTGTCCAGAAAGAAACGCAACGCCGAGAGGCCATCAGGGACTTAGTGTTTCCATTCTTAAGTTGTAAACTCAGGCTACCGGCACCCTTGCGGCGTCCGTGGCTCCCGTTGCGAGTCCGACTCGTAAGCCAGCATACCGCGATCGAAACCCACTGCAGGCTGCGTGGATTTTTATCCTGGTATTGGACGTCGCAGGTCGACCCAACCTAAAATGGGTACCAGGATGGGCTGTCCTGGGAAAGTAAAGACAGCCGGCGCAATGCTGACCACATAACCCACAGAGTTCTGATGGTCTGTAAAAATATGGGACGCTCTGCCCATATGCCCGAGGCGCCGAAAGGCGTGAAAAGGGATCTTTACTCACTTTACTTACCGGCACCCTTGGATTTTCACACCAGGTGGCTTTTCCGTCTCAGGCTTTGTTTGTTTGTCAACGAATTTAGCGACTGGTATTATTCCAAGTGTTTTTCAAATCCCGTTATTTCTCACACGATCTCTTCAGCTTCTGTTCGTAGCCTTTCTCCAACATCTGATCCCACGGGCTGTTAATAGCGTTACATTTAATTTATTAACAACTTTATGTTTGCAATACTTTTTTTTTTAACGCTAGCTGGTAATGCGACACTCGCCACTAAGTGAGTAAGTAAATTTTTACCCCACCAGGACATCACACAGAGCGATAAACACCCGGTGACACAAAGTGCCGCCATGTGGATGAGAATCGCCAGTGTTGAGGTCCCGGAAACCGCGTTCAACCGTCTGGCTATACTGTGACCCCTGGCAACAGCCAGGGTGCGGCTTCAAAATAACGAAAACATTTCATTCCATATGGGAGACGACAACATATATACACTCGCCACTGACACAGGCTGTGATTTCACTGCTTCCCAGCAGCGCCATTTTACAATGTCACCAATCGTCTACAAAAGATGGAAGGATGGCAACCACGTTTGCACGCTATGAGCATTACCCTACTTCAATAAGATCTTATGAAAGGTTTTGTTCACGGAGAAACTACGATCCCAGGAAATAATCAAAGCGGTGTATAATAACACGACGACGTCGGCTGACACCACAAAACAAAAACACACAACAAAGATCAATATAAAACACATGTGCAGTTACTGTTCGGAACAAGGAAACTGTTAGTCTTGTTGCAAAACTGAAATGTTCCATGCACATCCGTTTTACATATCCGCTTATTAAATTAAATGCAGACTGTTGGTTGCTCGCCTCTCAGACAGCTGCGTCCGACTTCGGGGTGGGGGGGGGGGGGGGAATTAATAATTAAATGGCTTAGCACTGCACGCCACCTGTGGCCCTGAAAAGGACTCCTACAGTGTTCATGCGATCAAAGAAGACAGACCCAAATACTGTCCCGTTCGTTGTCAAAGTCGTCTACCGGCGAGCCAACTGGTGACTTTGCACAGATGATCAAACATAGCAGTGTCCATACTGACAGCAGGGACCTGAGGCGTGTGCAAATGCCAAATCCCAAACATTTCGCTGACACCCACAATACTCTACAGAAACGGATCAATAGTCGGCTATACAAGGCAGAGATGTTACTGTGCTTCGCGTTCATCGGCAGTATACTCCGTCGAGAAGTTCTAGTTGTTCGCCAATTCCTTGACTCTAATCTTGTTCCAGAAATTGAGTTTTACGTGCAGATATGTTTTACAGATTGGGCTTATTTATGTACAGACCTTTTGTTCCTCGTCTCTTAGGCAGATGCATTCCTTCGAAGGAAACGCCCCTAACTAGTCGACTTTTACGACATGCTTAATAGGGGCAGTGGGTCTATTATAGGTCTCTTACATGTGTGTGTGTGTGGGGGGGGGGAGGGGGGTGGCTGAGGTCAGGTGCCTCCATATAGAAAGCCCTCTAGGTGTCAAATCCCCCCAACATTGCGGCAGCCCTCTACACCATAATAGTGTGGTAAAAGTAAGGTTAATCTCCTCACGCCCCGCCCATATACACACTAGGTCACTTCTGATTTGTAGTTCCTGAGCCCCGTGACCTTTGCACAAGGTTACGGGGGAGGGGGTTTCCGTGATACCGTTGATGTCGCGTGTTGTATATTTCAGCACGCCAGCGCTTTTAACGTTTCAAAACAACTGGAGCAACTGGTCCTAACAAAACTCCTTTAGAAAGTGCAGCAACCTATGTCACAGGCATTCTCTTTCTCGGAATTAAAACGTAAATGCAAGACACCACAGAAAGTAAACAACAGAGCGGGACCCACCCAAAACCTTCAGTAAAGTCGACCAGCCCAACAAACTTGCGAATGAAAACTGACCTACTCGATTTGGGGAGATTAACGTTACTCTAACCTAGTATCGCAATAACACATCGCAAAAGGTCTTTTGCCCAGGTCAGACGAAACAACCGTAAATGGCCAACCAGAAACGAAGCTGATTTCAAAAGAACAAAAGGCGCAAACAGAACCAGATCCCGCCTCATGTTATCACGCCAGCTGCTACACGTTCGATTTTCTGTTCTCATTACATGACAGAATAGACAGGCTGACTCACGGAGGCTGTGTTTAGTTTCTTGCGAATCCCGGCCTTAGTCAAAACACTCTTGCTGTTGGGAAGAACAGGATTTTTTTTTTTACAGAAGTTCGCAGAACCAACCCCAGCAAATTTTTTGACTGTTTTTGTTTTTTGTTAGTAATTTCCCCAACGATACGACGCTCATACGATTAATAACGCAGAGCAGTCCCCCACCAAATCCCACTCACCTGACTTCTAACCCTTGTGTGCCAGGATTATGAAACTGTGTTTACAACCGTATGCCACAACTATATACCTTTTAACTAATCCCTCTTTGTCTTTCACTCTCGTCTACTAACAATGATTTATAACATCCAGCATTCATAATGTGAAATGTCCGTAGGCTTATATTTATATAAATTATTTAATACGTTTTCCATCTGGTGTTGTCAAGGTACCCAACGAATGCACGGTATAATAATTCATGCAGGATCTGATAGCCACTCAGAGAAGTAGACTGAGGATAAAGGGATAGTGACCACTTGACGGGACGTAAAATACAAGCTCAGTTTTCTTGTGCAGCCCCCCCCCCCCCCCAACCCCCCAACACTGTTTAAAGAAAACATGAAAATACAAAAAGTGCGGTGGGGGAGGGGGGGCGGGTGTTGTGGATAGATTATCACGTACAGAAGTTCACTTTTTCAATATATGTCAACACATTTCGTATCATTTCAAATATGGTGCATGTTAACATGTTTCGTATTATTTCAAATATAGTACCATTTAACACATTTTTTATAATTTCAAATAAAGTACCATTTAACAAATTTCGCGTTATTTTAAATATGGTTCCTGTTAACCCGTTTCGTTTTATTTAAATATTGTGCATGTGTTGCGCGCTGATTTGGGCAAAGTGTGATTTGTGGGAAGGGGCAATGGTATGACTGTACTTCCTGTAAGTTCACGGGGGAAGAGTGTCAACAGGACTGAGTATTAAGAGCAGACCAGTGAAAATGTCTATTCATGAGCAAGGCGTGCATGCACGAGAGAAAGTGGACGCGTGGGATTCTGTGTGGTGGGCTGAAAGCGTGGATAACGAGATAAAGTGTGAATTAAGCGACAGCGTGATTCTCGGGTAACATCAGCCACCCGCATAAGCGTGATCTTCGGGTACGCTCACATGAGCGAGTCCCGAGGACACCCACAGGATCATGATTCACGAGAACGCCCACACTCGTGTAATCACCATCTACCTACACGGACTCGACATATATAAATTGGGCTGCGCTGTCAGTCGGGGGAGCAGCAGTCAAGATAGAGCGAGAAGCGAGAAGAGAGAGAGAAAACGAGAGTCAGAGACCAAGTCAGGGTCCAGGTAATCTCTCGAGTCTAACAGACAAGAATACCGTACGACTATCGGGCATTTAGGTCCGAGTAAGTGTCGAGGTTGCGGTGCATGTCAAGAGTATGAGAGGACTTATGGTAGAAGTCCTGTCGGTCATTGGAGTCTAACCGACTAGAATACCGTACGACTATCGGGCATTTAGGTCCGAGTAAGTGTCGGGATTGCGGTATGGGAAATATGGTCCCGCTGGCAAAGTAAGTCCAGGGGACGGGAAGACCAGTAGTGTCTGGTTTCGGAGTACGGCAAGAGAAGTCCGTCTCCAGTCAGCCGTGTTGTATGCTGAATTAATATCAAGGTCCAGTGAATGGGAGAAGTCGCCCTGTTCAGCTGTACGACGCGTCCAGAGAGTGGGACGCCGTCATCCTGGTATCTGCAGTAGTCCAGGAGAGGTCACTACACATTGAGAGCTAGAGAGCTGTGAGGACAAATGAACGATGTGCGAATGTCAGCTGCGATCAATAACTACGTCTCTGCATTTGTGTCATGTATCCTGTTAAATAAACTTGTATGACGGTGTCATCGTCGTCGAGTTGTCTTGTTAAGAAAGGAAGCTGAAGAGTACCTGCTAGACACTTGGTAGTGTGCTGACTCAATTTAGCACACAACAGCATGTCAACCAACTTCGTATTAAATCAAATATAGTGCCTGTGAACTCATTTCCTTAAATTTGAAATACAGTACAGGTTTCTGCTATTTCAAATATAGCACATGTTAACACATTTAATCCCTATTTCAAATATAATTCTTGTTAACACATTTCCTACTATTTCAAATATAGCGCCTGTTAAAAATCTACCCAAAAGTATTATAGGATCCTCGCTGGTGCAACAGAGTTTGTGCACTGAGCTGAGATTCTTCAGATTCAGGCTTGAGTTAGAAGTAGAACGAAGCACTGACGGGTCAAACTCGTGTGCCATGATACTGATCCGTTAAATAAACATAAAACATAAAGACAGTGCCTGTTAACACATTTCCCCCTATTTCAAATACAACACATGTTAACACATTTCCATCTATTCAAAATACAGTACATGCTAACACATTTTTTTTTCTATTTCAAAGAAAATATTTTTAACACACTTAGAATTATTTCAAATATGGTACCTGTTAATTTATTTTGTATCATTTCAAATATGTATAGGTTAACATATTTCCCCACAAATTTCAAATATAGTGCCTGTTAACACAGTCCTCCTATTCCATATACAGCATATGTCTAACACATTTCCTCCTATTTCCTTTATACTACATGTGAACACATTTCCTCCTATTTCAAATAAACTACATGTTAACGCATTTCCTCCTTTTTCAAATATAGTACATGTTAACACATTTCTTCCTATTTAAAATAATATAGTACATCTTAACATATTTTCTCAGATTTCAGATATATCTATTTAAGATTCAGCAGGTTATTATTACGCACTTTAAAAAGTCTAAAAGGCAACCCTGAGGATCGACTCCCCCACCCGCACAGTGGTGTAAACAAGGGTCTTGTTCACTTTTCTCACCGGAGACGCGCAGTAGCGGGTCCTAAAAAGTGCCGACACTCAGGAGTGGTACATTTAACACTGTCTACCGACACAAAATCGACAAGCCTTTCGCAGCGTTAGTATATCTGAAGATGTCAACGAACGACAGGACTAGCCATAGAAAGCATCAATGAAAGATCAGACAGTGTGTACATGGGCCTGGGAACGTGAACAGGACCTAAACACACAAAAAAAGACAATGACAGGACCTGACAGTCGATGATTCTCCATGACATGCGCATCTAAACCAGGTCTAACTTGGGCAGACAAGGGACACAACCGCCGTCATCTGGTCAGCCGGAGTTTGTTCCCCGCTTACTGGTGAAATCAATAGTATAGTGGCTTTAACAAGGAAACATGCTTGGCTGCAACAATGGCGTAAGAGGGGGGGGGGAGAGGGAGGTTCTGGGGGGGGGGGGGGAGTGTAGATACAATATCGTTGAAAGAAGTTTAGTAGCTACAACTGATGGCGTAGGCGATCATGGGTCTACACGCTCGTAGTTTGTGTTTATTAATAGGCCTTAAGGAGCTGCCGTGGAGTAGAGCCTAGAAGCCTGTCTACGGTTAGAAAGGTCGAACAAAGTCGGGTCATATATATTTATATATATTTGGAGAAAAAAAAGGGGGGGGGGGTACTTTTAAAAACACAGAACGGCCGTGGTCAGTCGTTTTCTCTGGTGGAGCTACTGAGAAGGAGATAGCACCTATGGATCTGTCCAGAGTGTTATGATTAGTAAAGTAAAAAGTAAAGATCCCTTTACACTCCCTTAGGCGCATCGGGCATATGGGAAGAGCACCCATATTTTTACAGACCAATCGGCACTTAGTGGGTAATGTGGTCAGCATTACGCCAGCCGTCTTTACTTTCCCAGGACAGCCCATCCTGGTACCCATTTGAGGCTGGGTCGACCTGCGACGTTATGATAAGAGTCTTCACTAATCCTGGGCTCACACTTTTAGAGACAAAACAGCGCTAGTTGGATAATTTGATGACTTTTACTCCCCTAGAAAGTATCTTGTACCCATTTTAGGCTAGGTCATTGGGAGGATAAGGGTTGGGGGATTCAAACCCTAGATCTTCGGGTGAGCAGGGAGTGTCTAGCCGCTATGTTACCACATGTATCATCTTTCTTCTAACTTAAACATTAACACCAGATTTTGCCAGAAGTGAAGTTGAAACAGAAGTCACAGAAATGGCTAATAATATATTCAGTAATGTAAATAACTCTAACATCTAGAGAAATAATCGCCCCCCCCCCCCCCCCCCCCCCATGCCCAGAATTCTCGGAATAAGCTCAAAAATAGAACAGGTATATAGGTACAGTATTTACACACATACAAACTAAAAAGAAAAACTAGAGCAAATTATTTTAATATTAATTAATTAGTATTGCTTACACAGCTGATAGGCTTTCATAATCCTATCTTCTAAAATGTATTAGTTTCTTAATGAAATATAATAAAAATACTGGTGGAGGAGAAAACCTGACTTACTTAGGATGTCCCATTTTCAGATCAAAATGTTGTGATCAAAATAGAGAGAACAACACAGAAAGAGAAAGTACAAGGCCTCGGTTTCGGAGATACAGAAGAATAGGTTATACTTTATGGGCGCAAACAAGATAAATGGGACTTGAAACCGGTCTTAAGAGAAAGTAGATTTGAAAAGAAATTTGACAGAAGAAATGTAAATAAAGTGAAACATTTCAGCCACAGTGCATTTATCAAAACCATACTAGAGAGAAAGGTTGAAGACAGTTTCTAAGTAGTCTTCACAGCACTCCAGGCAGGTCTAGGTGTGCTCAGATTCCACCTTAGGTGGATCAGCATTCCAAGGTCAACACTTCCATGTACCACAATATACTTCTCATTAGATCCACATTTAATGAAATGGGCATCTTTCTGTATCAAATTTTGTGTTAGTCTGACTCAGTACACCATTTGCTTGTGCATATCATATTTTGATTTCTACTCTCAAGTCATAAAAATATCAAAATGGACTATCGCTAATGAAGAAGTATAAAGTGACCAGAATTCAGAATTTTAATGAATATGTGACAGCTGATAACACCAGGGGATGTTGGTTTACCAGTATTCTTGTGCTGCTAACACAGTCAACAAGGAAATAATGTACACATGACCACACACTGGGGTAGACAAAGCTCCAATTATAAGCATTTCAAATACACTGCAATGTAAAAGCAATACTGAAACAACAATGAAATCTACATAGAATAAAATTTTAAAAAATCAACAACTGAAGCAACAACATCTAATAAAATAACAAGAAAGTGGTGAGGCACAAACATGAAAAAGTAAGAAGTATTTTAAAGGGAAAAAAGACAACGTAGAAGGAACTAAAGAAAGGTTCTTGGAACATGTGGCTTGGAACATGTGGCTTGGAACATGTGGCTTGGAACATGTGGCTTGGAACATGTGGCTTGGAACATGTGGCTTGGAACATGTGGACAACATGGATTTACTCACTCTGTTTTGCATCTTGTGGGAGGGAACAAAATGGAATTGTGTGAGAATGATTTGAGATCATGAAACTCTTTTAGTGCAAAATGATTTAAAGAACACAGAAAACTACACTACGCCAGCTGAATTCCACTGTTTTCTTGTTCTTCTTCTTCTTCAGATAGGGAGTCAAGTGGTTTAAAGGCACGCTACATGCCTCTAGCTCATAAAGGCACGCTACATGCCTCTAGTTCATAAAGGCACGCTACATACCTCTAGTTCATAAAGGCACGCTACATGCTTCTAGTTCATAAAGGCACGCTACATGCCTCTAGTTCATAAAGGCATGCTACATGCCTCTAGCTCATAAAGGCACGCTACATGCCTCTAGCTCATAAAGGCACGCTACATGCCTCTAGTTCATAAAGGCACGCTACATGCCTCTAGTTTATACATGTAAAGAAAATAGCCTGGCCAGCTTGAGGTGGAGAGTGATCTCAGTTGTTCCTTGTCCCAACATCAAGCCAAATATATCAGATATCATCAAGATAAAACAGTGTCAACCATGTGGGTTCAGAGTTCCCATTGTTGTGGTGGTGGTGGGGGGGGGGGGGGGGGGTACCCATTGCCACCCTAACAAGCATGTCCTAAAAGCAGATTATAAAGGGGTGCTTCTTTTGAGGCTGGAGTGAATCTGCCTCAGAAGAAAAGGAGTCATCAGTCTGCATACAAATAAGCCAGATATGTATAATGGGTGTAAATGCACAGCTCAGGTTCTGGATCAAGACTAAAGTCCATGAGTGGATGAACAACCAAAACTTTCCGTAGGATTTTCTAGATAGTGAACACTAAGAAGGAGAGTAGGAGCAAAGTTTCAATCCCACACCGTGTTTATGAACAAACAATCCCACACCATGTTTATGAACAAACAATCCCACACCGTGTTTATGAACAAACAATCCCACACCATGTTTATGAACAAACAATCCCACACCATGTTTATGAACAAACAATCCCACACCGTGTTTATGAACAAACAATCCCACACCGTGTTTATGAACAAACAATCCCACACCATGTTTATGAACAAACAATCCCACACCATGTTTATGAACAAACAATCCCACACCATGTTTATGAACAAACAATCCCACACCATGTTTATGAACAAACAATCCCACACCGTGTTTATGAACAAACAATCCCACACCATGTTTATAAACAAACAATCCCACACCATGTTTATGAACAAACAATCCCACACCGTGTTTATGAACAAACAATCCCACACCATGTTTATGAACAAACAATCCCACACCATGTTTATGAACAAACAATCCCACACCGTGTTTATGAACAAACAATCCCACACCGTGTTTATGAACAAACAATCCCACACCATGTTTATGAACAAACAATCCCACACCGTGTTTATGAACAAACAATCCCACACCATGTTTATGAACAAACAATCCCACACCGTGTTTATGAACAAACAATCCCACACCATGTTTATGAACAAACAATCCCACACCGTGTTTATGAACAAACAATCCCACACCATGTTTATGAACAAACTATCCCACACCGTGTTTATGAACAAACAATCCCACACCATGTTTATGAACAAACAATCCCACACCGTGTTTATGAACAAACAATCCCACACCATGTTTATGAACAAACAATCCCACACCGTGTTTATGAACAAACAATCCCACACCATGTTTATGAACAAACAATCCCACACCATGTTTATGAACAAACAATCCCACACCGTGTTTATGAACAAACAATCCCACACCGTGTTTATGAACAAACAATCCCACACCGTGTTTATGAACAAACAATCCCACACCATGTTTATGAACAAACAATCCCACACCGTGTTTATGAACAAACAATCCCACACCGTGTTTATGAACAAACAATCCCACACGTGTTTTATGAACAAACAATCCCACACCGTGTTTATGAACAAACAATCCCACACCGTGTTTATGAACAAACAATCCCACACTGTGTTTATGAACAAACAATCCCACACCGTGTTTATGAACAAACAGTCCCACACCATGTTTATGAACAAACAATCCCACACCATGTTTATGAACAAACAATCCCACACCGTGTTTATGAACAAACAATCCCACACCATGTTTATGAACAAACAATCCCACACCATGTTTATGAACAAACAGTCATAAATCGAAATGTCAAAGATAAATAATAATAATGACAATCATAATCCTATTTGTGGTAATTAGAAAAAGGGAAAGAAAGACATAACTGGGTGAATTCTGCCTATCTTATACATTTCTGGAAACATTCCATTCGTATCTATTAGGTTAATTTATCATCATAATGATATAATTACAATGAGCAAATTACATTTAAAAAACCATATTACTAATTAACTAAACAATGACAATTACCACCATACTAATGGTAATAAAGATAACAAAAATAAAAAAGAAACATAATAAAACAAAAAGATGGAAAAGACAAATTTATCCTCTTACATTCTCACAAATAAGAACTCGCACAACTGAAACTAAAGCCTGACACATGATGTCCGACATCCAAACTGACAATGACAAATGCCAGCCTGACAACAGATCTCTTCATGTGACAATTCAGTTGAGGATATCACTTGCTTTAAATAGCCCAATAAGAAGCAGCAACCACAGAGGGAAAGGTGAGAGCCATCCATTGCCACATTACCCGAGCCCATGCTGAGCCACAGCAGAGCCAGCCATATTTATGGCTGGGAGCTGAGCAGCTTTAGCAGTGCGGAGTGTTACCGCATCCAGCATCAATCACTGGGTAGATGCCATCAATAACTGTTTCATTAGCAATCTCATGAAGTATAGCCAATGGAGTTTTTATTTTTTGTTTCAACAAATTAAACAGACATAATTTTTCATTCTATCACTCTAAAATCATGGGTACTACTAAAAAAGGGCTAAGTTTTTGCTCAGTTACAGGATAATGTTTATAAAATACTTAAGGAAGCCATACTGTCTCCTTGCCCCGTATGGGTTCTGGGGCCCCATTTTGGGTAATAGACCCACTGCCTCTAATAAGCATATTGTCAAAGGCAACTAATTAGGGGTTTTCCTTGCAAACAGAGATCATCTGCCTGAGGAGGCAGCATACACACAAGCCAGGTGTGCACACAGAACTCAAGCTCTGGAAGAAGACTAAGGTCCAGAAACAGACGAACAACCTAGGGCTGTCTAAACACATGGGGGTCACTGGGCACTTGCCCGGGGGCCAAATGCTTATCTATGTATATGATTAACATTATTGACCATTTACATTTCATCCTTATCCTTAAGAGTGGTTGTTGTAGGGATCTCAGTATACTGATTTGCCCAGGGGCCCATAATGCTGTTGAGGTGGCTCTGGAACAACCAGAACTTTCCACCAAAGTTTACAGCAGGTGAATGCTAATCCATTTTACAGATCTGGTTTACTTGTACACAGACTGTTGGTTTCTGGCCTTTCAGACAATTAGGCATGTTTGCGAGAAGCTAGTCAGCGAGTCCATCCCCCTTCCCCCATCAAAATAGGGTTGTGTAACCCACATGGGGAAGGTGTGAAATATAAGGCCTCACAACATGCTGGACTAGGGCTAATCAATGAGGTTTACTCAGGGGCCAAAATGTTGACAATGGGGATCGTCACAAGAGAGAGGCTTGAGTAACAGCAGGAAGAGATCATTAATAGAATTCAACTGGCACTTTCTAGGCCACTTTTATAAGCCACTTTCTACGCCTCTGTAAGCCAAATCTGACCTGCTGGCTGCCAGATGAACAGCTTTGACACAGAAAATGTGAGGTAGTCAGTTCTCTTCCTCATCACTTGTTCTTCCCAGACAATTCTGAAAGTGTCTAGTACCCATGTTTATGAATCTGGATTGACCCTGCAGCTGTGATGGTCAGAATAAATCATCCTGACTCAGCTTGTGAAGGAAGTATGATCAATGTCTAGACCTGAGTTCTTCAAACTTATACCAACAGACCAGCAAACGGGGGGAAAAAAGTGGGGGGGGGGGGGGGGGATTGTTATGAGGACCACCTGATAACGAACCGAAAACAAAACAAGATGCAGACAATAAATGTGTCATGTACAAAGACTCACTCGCTATGCAGCAATACAGTGCTGGATCAATGTAGCCGCTGCACGATTAGTACACATTTTGGGCAGCCCACCCAGACATTCCTGCAGCCCACCATAGACTACCAGTTGAAGAACACTGGTTTCTACATAAAAGAGCTACCTAGTCACCATGACCCCTATGCAAAGTAAACTTAGATTTCCGTGTGGGTTCTGGGGCCCCATTCTGACCCAATGCCCCTGACACATCATGTCAACCAGCCTTTTAAAAGCAAAAATGAAGAGGAAGAAGAGATGATAAGAAAAAGTATACTTGAAGAGAATTCTGGCACGACAACATTTCTTGTCCCTGAGTACTGATGCTTTCATTATTTGGAGGCAATCCCTACAGAGGTCTGCAATTAATAAAGTTATGTTTGCCTCTGTACCAGGACTTGTGAGTGTTGTTGGCAGTGAAAGAGAAGATAGGCTAATGATTACTGCCACTATATCAGAGAGTCAATCAATGGTCAACCCATTTTTCGACCAAAAGTTTAAATTTAACTTCTTTTTTCTTCTGCCTTTCATCTCCGAAAATAGCAAAGGCCTCCAGTCAACTCACACCAACACCATTTTAGATTTATTTACTTCCCGTTAGGAGTTCCTGGGCCCCACAGAGAAGGGAAGAGAGTATACCCGCTGCCACCGTAATAAGCATGTCATAAAGGACAACTAATGTCAGATATGCTGAAATCAGCTACATTCGGCTAAAAGATGCAGATATTGCAGTCTGGCTAAAAACCACAGCACAATGTGTCTACTGCCTTTTTAAAAGTAAAAACAGAAGAAGAAGCCACTCATAACTTCATGCAGGCTGAGGTAGCCGGCTTCAGATCAACGACAACTTCCTGTTGCTGGCTCCTTTGACATGCTTGTATTCTCCATGGTGAAGGGTCAAGCAGTTTGCTTCACGCTCTGAAGGTGGTGGGTTTGTTGAACTGGGTTTATTCCCGAGTGCAATTTTTATGGAGATCCCCCCCCCCCCTTAGAATCATCACTAATTCCAGTGTTCATGCTTTGGGGGATCCTCTCTGCAGGTGGCTGGTTGAGATGCAGAGAGAGAGACCAAGCTTTATGGGATAAAATCTGGTGCACTGAAGTCGATCATCTTGACTTTAATGTTTGACTTTTAAGATGCATGTATTACTTCTGGGTGCTGATCATCTCGACTTTAACCTTCGACTTCTATCTAAGAAGCATGTATTACTTCTGGGTGCCACTAATAAATTTGTCACAAACTACAGTGTGCCCAAGCAAAGCTTCTTACTTTATAGCTTTCTCTAATGCATATTTTCCCTTTTATAAATTGGGCACTGTCACCAAGATAACCTTTCTTTCTAAGTATAAAGTAGAAAGCAATAATTAAGATGTCTACTAAACTAAATGTGAAAACTGAACTGACTTAACATCCTTCAACAGATGTTTCATCTTTGAGAAGTTAACTTCCCAGTGTTAAGAGTTTACCAAGTTCAACAACAGTCAGATTTAATCCTGTAAACTGCAGCATAAGGCCAGTTTTTATCAAACTTGCATATATTATTGTATTTAGGTTTCATTTTGCCCCTAGTTATGTGAGATGAACTACTGTGTCTTTCCACATGCATCCTGACCATCAAACAATGTATTTTCTCTTATGTTTTACATCTGGCCACAGAATACTCAATAAATCTGGCTTCTTCTGTGTCCTCTTCAACTGTATTTTATTTTCTCGCTTTTTTTTTATAAAACTGTGTGTGAGATTTCTTATAGAGGTTTATTTCCATCCTCCTCAATCTGGTGATATTCTGGCTATGACAAAGTTAACCTGACCAAGAAAGTTCCTGACTGTTCTATATCATCATCATAAAGTGTCTATAGACATACTTGCAAATGAAAACATGCTTCTCCACAACTTGCAATCTCCAACTGTATGCTATGTTATCACAATCAATGTCACTGCACACTGGGTATTCCCACACATGCTCAGTCCTTCATGCAGCAGCCAATCCAGGGTACCTCTACTGCTTGTTTACATGAGGATGCTTTACTCTTAGGTCATGCAACTGTGTTAAGAGTCAGGGATTAGTCATTATCCACTAGCCGCTCTGTCCCTGTTTCTGTCCTCATGTATTGGTGCATTGTTTGCCAGCCCGGGCCACTCATTCATTACCTTTTAACTAGCATGTCTGGTGTGTAAATTCAAGTGAGGGAGGTTAGGTGCAATTTCATTTATCTGAATGATTTATATCCATTCAAAGCATAAACTACCTGTTGCCCAAAAGTATGTATCAACTGGTATGCTAACACACCTCCATGCCATGATAAAGAGCTGTCAACAGTTTCCCCTTGATCTCTTTCGATAAATTCTTCTTGTTGTCAGAACATTCTAGACCCCCATCACAAAATGTGTCAAAAAAACATGTGTCTCTTTCTGATAGCTGTGATAACTTATTTTTCTATCTTATTCTCACTCGAGACAAACAGATTACTAACTCAGGTTGTTTGTGAAGTTTTTTTACAATATTTTTTTTCTTTTAAATGTAAAACTAAACCAAATCTCAGAAGCCTTAATAAATGTTGTTTATTAATTTTCAGTCGCATCTTTAAACTCTAGCATGCAGGGATTCTTTTTTACCCCCCAACCTCCAATGACAAGATAAATGTGTTATAAACAACATGATTTCGACTATTACTTACTTTCTGGTTTAATCTGATATACTGTAATATTTTTTTAAAATAAACTGCAGTGTGCAATAGATAGACTCTCAATTAACGAATTACTGACACAATATAAAGAAAGATATGACCAAAGATAACAACAGTAAATCTTATTACTACAGTAAACATTAATATACTAGATTTCAGCCAAAACTCAAGAATAAGTATCCGCGACAACCCTGGCACCTTCCAGGAATGAATAAGCCTGAGACAACACTAACTTGGAGTATTTTGTGATCGTTCAATTTGTGTGTGGAATGCGTATGTGTGTCGTCGGTGTATACTTCCGTGTGTCAGTGTAATTATTCCACAGTAATCCACAGAAAGAACCTTATGTGGTTACTTTGTAACAGCTGTACTTGACTGTTTACATATTTAACTGAGAATTCATACTAAATAAAATTCCACGAGCGTTGGTGGTCTACTAAAATACTTACAGACTTCATGTTAATAACGCAATGATAATACTAAAACCGTCGTATGGGAAGAAAATCTGCGCGCTAAATTCAGCTGAAATTTCAAATCTACGATCGTTTCTCGCGGTAGGCGGTGCCCTAATCACTTGGCTGGCTAATCAAGAGAAGTGTCCCAACAGAAGATAACAAGTTATCTTCTTTCATTTCATGACATATTCGTTGCCTGCAAAACAACTTATGTGGGGCATTAGACAACGTTGGTATTCTTACCTTAGCTCTCTGCATAACTGCCATGACTTGGAGACGTTCCGCATCTGATAATCCTGATAAATCGGGTAAAGCGTAGGACTGTTCGTCGTTGTCATTCGCCGCCATCATGTTAGTAAGTTAGCTTTCATTTCCGCTGTGTGCTTTCGTGCCTTCGGTCTGATATTGTATCGTATATTTTCTATCAGGAAATGAAAGAAAAACAAATGAGGCAGGGTCGTCGAGCTAAGTTATTCTTAATTGACTCAAGAATCGATATCACAGAATTCAGAGCATTCCCATGAGCGCTCTGTTCCCATCTTCAGAAGCCAGTGCAGAGTTCAAATAGCAGTTGTACCCGTAGCAGTCCCATTAAATGTCCGTCTTGCCTTTCCTCTGAGCGTCGGGTATCGACAAGATCCTCACGTCACTCCTGGCTGCATAACTCACTAGACTGAGACGATCAATTTAGTGTTCCGAATGGTACCCATGCCCACATAAGGCCCTACCCACATCTGCCTTATCATGAATCAATATTTCATCAAGTTGTGCAGAGCAAGCCAATCTGTCCCGCCTATTCATTTCGCATTCGGTACTTTTAGTATAGTATTGGAACTCTACGCTGGCTGCTGAAGATGAGGACGGAGCACGCGTTGGAATGCTCCAAGTGCTGTGATGTATGTTCTTGACTCAAATAAACTCTTTTCCCAACACAGCAGCATTCGTGGGAGAAAAGCACCAGACAATGCTCTTTACTCGTGACCTCGGAAGTAATACATGCCACTCTGACCACGCATTCTTGTCCTCGCTTCCTCATCATGCTTTCTGAGTCAGTTTCGATCACTGTAACCTGGTAATCTGGTAATCTTAGTTTTAGCTTCAAAGCAAACGGGTCACCCCATAGTTGCTCCGCTCCTGTGCCAACTAAAAACACACAGAATGTTTATCACAGCCCCGTGTCTGCTGCCTGATTCTGTGATCGTGTCTGGATGTTACAGGGACTGACAGCTTACGTTTATCGGTCCGTCACATAATGCTGTTGATGTAATCCAGACTCGTCCTATTTAGGATGACATTTTTTGTTATTTGAAGCCCCATCCTGGCTTTTGCCAGGGGCCGCAATATAGGCAGGCCATAAATATGGCCAATTGTCTGAACGCGGTTTCTGGGACCTCTCCACGGTGATCCTCACCCACATGGTGGCACTTTGTGTCATCGGGTGTATATCGCTTGTGTGATGTCCTAGTGCGGTAGAAAGTCAGTCAGTCAATGCTGTTGATGATGTTTGTTTTTGTCACAACACTGTTTCTCAGTATTGTTATATCACTACTCTGTTATCTTTAGATATCGCCTAGACCAGTGTTTCTCAAACCTTTTCCCCCACCGCCCCCTTTTCAGAGACAGAATCGTCCACCGCCCCTCTCTCCTGGAGTTACCATCATTATCACGTGCGTATCCTTTACAGAACTTTATAGAACCAACTCCAGCATTGTTTGGCTGTGGTTGTTTTTCTTGGCAAATTTACCTTCAATAGTTTCCATTGCACTACACGGTCGGCTCTTGGTACCCTGCCAAAACCAATGAAAGGTTGTTTGCTGCCAAATCGCCTGTAGCTGAGATTGAACCACGCAACCCGGTATTATGAAACGCGTTCGCAACGCCTATACCAAAAACGCCGAAAGGCAAAACAAGTAGTGCAGCTGATGGTTTAACAGCACAATATGACAGAAGTCAGCGTGGCGAAGTGGTCAAGGCGTTTGCATTGCGCTTTGAAGGTCATGGGTTCGTTTCGCGGCGGCGCTGTTCACTTCACAAGTGCAATTTTCACAGATTCCTGAGGATTGTCGCCAGAGCTACGGACATCGTGCTCTGTGCGACGCTCTCAGCAAGCAGCCAGCTGTTCTGCGGAGAGAGACTGAGTCATAAAAAACAAAACCTAGTGCAATGAAGTCGATCCTCTCATCTTTACCTTTACCCGCACGCTACTGTTTTTGGTTTACGAACTCTTTAACCTCAAGAGTTATAATATGCTGCATATGTAAAAAGAATACAAGTGGGAACCATACGGTCTGAGATATAGTTATCGTAGAATGTGGGCTGGCTTCGACTAAGGAAGTGTCATTGAACAGAAGACGTAACCAAATAATACATCCTCATCGACATTCCATCACACTGTGTGTGGCTGGGTCACCGGTTATTGTTGACTGTCCCTCAACCATTAGTGGGAAGATGCAACAGACTTAATGGTTGCATGCCGAAAAGTTGTGCAGTTAGTCAAGCTATGCACCCAGGTCTTTCATGGCAGAACTCTTCCACTCTACCGAGCCTCGTAGTTTTGTTTTCAAGAGGCCGTTAGATCTTATTTCTTGTCTGCACCATTGCATTCTCCGTCTTTTCATTGTAAATAAAAGAGGTTCATAGATACCAATGTGCTGGGTGATTATACGGCGAACCTCTTCGTTTGTGATGTGGTCTCTGTATGATATGCTAATAATTTTTTTGAAAGATTTCATTTCCAATGCTTGTACCTTCGTTTCGAATTCAGCTGTTAATACAACAAATAATACAACATACAAAGAAATCCTCTTCAACGTCTTTCATTTTAATGTTACAACTTTTATTTTTGAGAAAATCGTCGAACAAAATGTAAGGAGTAAAACAAGGTGGTGTTGACACAACATGTATATCACAGCACAGCACACGAATGGGTAAATTTATTATGCAACAAATAAAGGATTAGGCTAACACTGGATTTAAATTGTAAATGAGAATTGGAAAAAACATTCTAACTACAGTAGAACCTCGCTTAACGAGCACCTCTCATAACGAGTAATTCGCATAACGAGCAAAACAAACTGTAAAAGAATGACTTGCTTAACGAGCGTCGTTTCGCATAACAAATGGCGAGGAGAGGTGAAGATTTTGCGCATGTTACACCAGTCTGTGTTTAGCACTCGTTCCAGTGACATCGTAGTGTCGCTTGTGATGACACATTTTCTCAAACTTGTGATATATGTACATGAATCCTCCAGGCCTACAAGATGACGTCCCTGAAGAATTTAAGTTCATCACGATCCAGTTTCTGCCTCCCAACACCACTTCGTTACTCCAGCCCATGGACCAGCAAGTTATTTCTAACTTTAAGGAGCTCTACATTAAAGCACTTTTCGAGCATTGTTTTCAAGTGACTGAAGGGACCAACCTCACTCTCAAAGAGTTTTGGGAAAATCACTTCCACGTCGTTGCCTGCCTCAAGATGATCGACAAGGCGGGGGAAGGGGTTACCAAGAGAACTCTAACTTCGTCATGGAAGAAGCTTTAGCCGGAGAGTGTTGTCGATTTATGACTTTGAGGGGTTCGAGACAATACCGGTGGAACCTGTAGTCAACGAGATTATGTCTTTGGCCACTATCATAGGATTGTAGGTGGATAACAGCGATATTCTAAGAGCTTGTGGAAGAGCACAGCCAAGAGCTGACCACCGAAAAGCTTATGGAGTTGCAATGTGTTTCAGAGCAATAAGTTTTGGAGGAATGTTTGTCAGAGGAGGAGGATGAGAAGGTAACAGAAAAATAAGGATCTTCTGGCGAAATAAGAGAAATGCTGAAAGCATGGGAAACTGTTGCATCTCACACTGAGAAACATCACCCTAATAAATAAGTGGCTATGCGCGCTGCAAATTTATTTAATGATAATGCTGTGTCGCATTTTCGCCACATTTTGAAGCGTCGGCAAAAACAAGTGTCTCTGGACATCTTTCTAGTAAAGGAATAATTAGCTATGTATCATAATTATTTCGACTTTTTTTTCCAGCAAATCGAACTCGCATTCCAAGTGGGTTCGTTCCGCGTTTGAAAAAAAAAAGATGAAGATGATTTACTCTCCTTAAATATGTATATAATTTTCTTTGAATAAACGTTATTCATATAATTTTGCGAGTATTTTTTTTCGACATGGAACGCATTATCGTATTTTACATTAATTTATATGACAAAAATTGATTCGTATAACGAGTGTTTCGCTTAACGAGTTTGATTCTGGAACGAATTGTGCTCGTTAAGCGAGGTTCCACTGTATATCAAGAATAGGATATATAAAGTTAAACTATTCAATATGCATTAATGGACTGCTCTAAGTGGAATGTTAAAAATTATACCTAGCTTCTTCACTTTCTCCTCCTCCCCCCTTCCCTCTTGTCGTTTTTACAGTAGTCTTCTTTGACAGTTTGCCTTCTTCGTGTTCGTCATTGTCATCGACTTATTGTTCCTGAATGTTATATGTTCCTGCTCCTTGTTTTCAGCTCTGCTTCGTATTCTTCTTCGCCATTTTTTTTTTTCTACCGTCATAATCATCATCATCATCATTATCATATTCTGCCGTTATATGTCAAACAGGGTTTTCAGTGCATTCCTCCTCTCCGTTGTAACCTGTGCCAGTGTTTCAATATCATGGATGCAACCCAGTTCAACACCGTTCGCCTTTCTCCTCAACGTTCGTCTTAGGATCACTTTTGGACATCCCTGATTCCCCAGTCCATTTGTTTCCCATTTCAGGTCTTGTTTGAAAATTCTATGTTCGCTCCCCCTCAGAATGTGTCCATTATGCCACCAGCTTATTTGTCTTGTTGTACCACGCCCCAAGATTTCAAGGCTCATGCATCCACTTTACCTGTCATGACAACATTGTCCTTCAGACCAGTGCTGTTCAAACATTGTCCTTCAGACCAGTGCTGTTCAAACATTGTCCTTCAGACCAGTGCTATTCAAACATTGTTTTTCAGACCAGTGTTGTTCAAACATTGTCCTTCAGACCAGTGTTGTTCAAACACTGTACTGGAGACCAGTGTTGTTCAAACATTGTTCTTCAGACTAGTGTGGTTCAAGCATTGTTCTTCAGACCAGTGTTGTTCAAACATTGTCCTTCAGACCAGTGTTGTTCAAACATTGTCCTTCAGACCAGTGTTGTTCAAACATTGTTCTTCAGACCAGTGTTGTTCAAACATTGTTCTTCAGACCAGTGTTGTTCAAACATTTTCCTTCAGACCAGTGTTGTTCAAACATTGTTTTTTCAGACTAGTGTTGTTCAAACATTGTTCTTCAGACCAGTGTTGTTCAAATATTGTACTGGAGACCAGTGTTGTTCAATCATTGTCCTTCAGACCAGTGTTGTTCAAACATTGTCCTTCAGACTAGTGTTGTTCAAACATTTTTCTTCAGACCAGTGCTGTTCAAACATTGTACTGGAGACCAGTGTTGTTCAAACATTGTTCTTCAGACTAGTGTGGTTCAAGCATTGTTCTTCAGACCAGTGTTGTTCAAACATTGTCCTTCAGACCAGTGTTGTTATATTATTATATTTATCACACACACTTTAAAACAGAAAACGTTAACAAACTCGGCGTCTGGGAGCCTCTAGACTCTCTCCTACGGACCTGAAGGTCATGAGAACAAATCCGAACGGAACCGGCTTTTTTCACAATCGATCTTGGCTAGTAGGTCGACTAAGCCTTAAATGTGTGAAAGGTAAAGTCCTGAGAAGTAAAAGCGGTCGACATGATGTTAATCACATCCCCGAACTGAGTGCTGGTTAGTATGAGAATAAAGGTCTATATGCCCAATGGGCCGAAAGGCGGGGAGAGGAGTCCCTTTAACTCGACGTCTGCTGCTAGAGGTGAGCAGATCTGATATTCCTCTACTTAGACTTCTTCGTCTTCTTCTTTCCTCTACTAAAAGAATTTCTGGCGCCGTCAGTGCAGAAAGTGAGCTCTGGAACAGGCCCTTCTATTAGCTTCGTTTAAAATACTCTTCTGTCTCTGATTTTTATGCGGCCCATATTCTGCGTGCTCGACCTCTGAATCTGTTTACCACTACATCTGTATAACATTGCTTTCTGTGGTGCCCTGTATGTTGACAATCCTTTTAAATGGCCAAACCATTTGATCGGTTGTAGACCTGTAAAGTTCAATACTGATTCTGTGTTGACTGGTTCTGTACTGATATCATAGTTCCTAAGTTCCTTGTTACATCTAGCACGGTAGTAATCATTTTATTTCTGACGTGACTATTTACCTTCTATCTTCTGAAAAAAGTATACATAAGTAAACAAACCATCTTTCACCTTGAAGCTTACTTCACATATGGTGATAGTCACATATATTACTTTACCTCTACAATCCAGTAGGCACAATATGGGTGATGTGATTAATATTACGTCGACAGCCTTTACTTCCGATTTCATCCCAAGTCCACATGAAAGCCTAGGTCAATTAAAAAAATTATGCTAAGGAATTGGAAACTACTAAAGAAAATTATACCAAGGAATTGGAAACTACTCTCAGGTTAGTGGTATAAGTTATGCCTTGGGTTATCTTCAATGCACTCCGGACACGTCCATGTGTGCTCAGATTCCCCCTTCAACATATACATCAGCGTCAGGCGGGTAATAGTGCCAGTCCTGAGCTGGTTAACAATACTTCTTCAGATCCTCGGATCCTCTTATGTCTCTAAGGGCATTAACAATGTCGACGGGATCCATAGGCAGGTCATCTAGAGCGACTCGACCACCACCGCTGCTATATTACAGTAAGCGTAGAAAACAACATGATAGAATATATGGATGAATTTCATCTTTTTTTTCCAGGCATCCAGAAATAAGGAGCTGCGAAACCTTTAGGGCACCCCCACCCACACTTTTTCTTTATTAAAAATATTGTTTTTTAATATTATTAAATATTTAACTATCCTAAAATTGTAATTATTTTGCTCACTTAAAACAAGCTTAAGCTACAGAGCCTGCCTGACTATTGTTTTGTTTGCTGGT
>CAJHNH020001133.1:177500-196788 GCA_905116865.2 Candidula unifasciata
GAAAGAGTATGAGACAGAAGGTTGTGGTTAGACATGATTTCCAAAGCCAAACTGCGTAGATTATGAAAGAACATCAGTATCAGAATTGATTTACGAGGAGAAGTCAATAAGTAAATCATAAATGGTTGTTTGAAATAAATTATTAAAAAAATACGATAATTTGAAAACCGTTTATTATTACACACATACATACGCTGTCCCTTTATTTTTCAACATAATTTCCACCAAAATTGATGCACTTATCTCATCGTTTTATCAAACCTGGCGCATAGAACTGCGCGCTCTGTTTTCTAAACCAAATTTTCACTTCACATTCATATCTACGTCATTAGTTAAATCTCGCCCTCCAAGGACTTTGTTCATGTCTTGAAGTGAACGGAGCAGATGGTTTTAAGTTAGGATCCTTTTTACGCAGTGGCCCATCAGGCATATGGTACTGGACTCATATGTTGATAGATCAATCGGAGCTAGGTGGCTGTTGTAGTCCATATTACGCAGTCTGCCTTTATTTCCCAGGACATTATTTGGTGCTCATTTAAGTCTGGATGGGCCCGGCTCGCTAGCGTAGCTGGCTAAACCGGATTGCGCGGTGACCGGGTGACGAACTCCTTGTGGTCCGGGTTCACACCCCGGGGTAGGCAGAAAAGCAAAATTTCTCCCAAATTTTCGGCATTTATCATGTAATCAAGGCCGAAGGGTTGCGATATCCATAATACCGAGCCTAAGGGTTAACAACTCATGGCTTCTGGATACTAAAAAAAAAAAGTATGGGTGTATCCAGGGATCAATGTCAATTGTGAAAAACAAATAATACTGTTGCGGATTCGAACACATGACCTTAAGCTTAAGTCAGATGGCGAGCGTCTTGCCACTACATAAACACGGTTCCCACACACGCATATACTTCAAGTCCAATATTGTTAAAAACTAACTGGCAGCCGATGTCTGTTACCGTTAACGTCAGGCGCCTTTACTTGCGGTGACATTTTCCTGGTAGCGATTGTTGACGGCAGATATGTGAGCCAGGGTGACATTCTAAGAGAGAAAAGATATAATAACCGCTCGTTGCCAACTTGATCTCATTTCTCCGGGACCAGAAGTTAAGTGTGGCAGCCACTAAATAGATTTAGCATTTGAACCCATGCCAGAAAGTACTAGGGATAACATCTCGTCCACAGGGTAGGGTCTGCTACAGATTTGTCTGCCTGGCGAAGTGGTCGTTTGCCGCGGGTTTTGAAGGTCATGGAATCGTTTCATTTACGCCGAGTTCAGTTCACGGGTGCACATTTTAGAAAGATCCCTGGGAATCGTCTTTGAAGACAGATAGTTTATTTTTCGTTCGACGCCTTCGGCAGACCGAGAGAGACCGAGCTATAATCATCATCAGGTGCCTTGCCGACTGGCGTGGGCGATCACGCCTCTCCATAATCTGCGATCTCTTGCAGCATGTATCAGTTCGTGTGCCGACACACCTCCATGCCATGCAACAAGACTGTCAAACATTTTCTCTCGTTGTCTTCCTCTATCCCTCCTTCCACAGATCTTTCCAGTGGTCATATGTTCTATTTTCCCTCTTCTCATAACATGGCCGAAAAATGATGACTGTCTCCTTCTGACCGAGCTATATGGGATAAAAACCCAGTGCCATAAAGTCCTCTTAACTTGACTCAGGCATCAAAGCTCACTTCAGCCTCGTTCAGTTATTTTAAATAGTGCAGGCACAAACAACAGACGGAGAAAAACATGCACGAGGAGGAAGACAAGAAGAAAGAGAAGAAAAGAAGAAGGAGAAAAAGTAAAAGGAAGTAGTAGTGAGACTACAGTAGTGGTGGTGATGGTGGTGGCGACGGAAAGTGATAGTGGTAGCAGCAGTAAAAAAAGTGTTTCATTAACCCCTAAAGAACTGTTGTTTTAATATCAACACAAACGTTACATAATATTACAATTGTTAATATGTGAAAAGCTAAAGTAACAACCGTCTTGAACAGACAGCTAAGCAGAACACACAAAGAATCACACAACAACAACAACAGCAGCAGCAACGCTATGACACAACCTGCGATGTTGATAGTGACGGCATTGCTGGAAGTGACAGTACTGAGTCCCTGGACGGCCCTGCACGTGTACACGCCCGAGTCGCCGTCCTTGCCCTGCTTGGCGTTGGAAATCTGGTGATGTGAACAGACAGAAACAACTACATTACATCCGCTTGTTCTAGCTAGCAGAAACAACACCTTTGTTTTTTAGAGACAAATACAGGAAATATGGAGCCAGGGTAAATCATGCTGGTCCTCTCTGAAACGAGAGCATCTGTTTCTATAAAAAGCCCTGGCATCTTCTTGGTAATACGTTCAATAATGAGATGGTGTTAGACCTAAGTTTTCTGAAGAAGTCAGATGTTTGTAGGTCGCTGGAAGCGAACTCATTTTGGTTAGCCGGAGTGCTTAGCACATGGTCTGTGTGAACACGATGTTGCTTGTTAAAATATTGTTATCCGTGAAGAACGTTAGTTTTATGGTCGGGAAAATAAACAGATGGTCAGTGTGACGATTATAGTTCCAGTTGTTTTAATTCGGTATAGGACTTGTAGTTAGTGTGCTTATCTTTACTATTTATTTAAATACAAACAATACATTGCACAATTTATTGCCAGGCATATTTCTCTGTATCTCGTCAGGTTCGTTACTACAGAGTTACATCAACATAAAATGAAGCACAAAACTAAATAAATCCAACTGAAATGCCAATAGTTTCTTTCGACACATCGTGTGTGTTTTGGCCTCCGGAAGCTCACCGTAGTCACGTGACTTACTTCAAATTTACTATAAATTCCGTCTGCTTACATAGAGGGGGTTGTTGATTTTGTTTGTTTATTACTGCTAACTAGACCTCATACAGAACATCTCAAGTGAGGGCAAGGGCAAAATAGGTCTTTGTCGCCGCCTAACGAACTTGTTCTTTTTCCTTAATTACAAAGACAGCTCGTGTGTGGGTTTCGGCTTCCACTTACCACGAAATGTTTGTGTTGTCTAGTGTGTCCTTCTATCTTTCTGTTTCTTTCTATAAGTGCCAATCAATTCATTTTCTGTTTGTTTATTATATTTAGTATATACCAATGAATGAACGACCGATTTTTACTCACCGTGTAGGATCTCTTAGGTAACTGGATAAGTATGCTTCCATCTTTCATCCACACATAATAGACACTGTCCGTGTGTGAAGCTGTTCTACAGATAAGCATGTAGGAGCCTCCCGCGGGGTAGACTTGTTGTCCGGAAAAAAGGCTGTAGTTGTACACTTCCACAACTGGCGCCTCCAAAGTCGCTGATGGCAGAAAACAGTGCAGTTTTAGAGGATTTAACCTTTTCAGTCGCAAGATATGATTACTTCAGCATCGTCTGCCACACGGTTTATTGACTCAAGAGTCACACTCTTTGCCACCGTCGCCGAAGCCCGGTAGTGTTGGCCTCTCGAGCGTACCCTGTCCCTCCCCGACAGCCCAAAGTTGTTTCCGGACCATATATAGGATTCCTTGTTTGAATATTTGTATATAAATACATTTCGTATTATTTCACACACATCATTATATTTCTTGTCATTCAGTGCGGTGTCCGTGGCTAAGGCGTTGCGAGTCCGACTCGTAATTCAAACGTACCGCGATCGGAACCCACTGCTGGCTGCGTGGAATTTTATCGTGGTATGGGGCGTCGCAGGTCGACCCAGCCTAAAATGGGTACCAGGATGTATGTCTTGGGGAAGTAAAGACGGTCGGCGTAATGCAAACCAAATTACCCACCTAGTGCCGAATGGTCTGTAAAACTATGGGTGCTCTTCCCATATGCCCGTGGCACTTAAAGGCGTGAAAAAAGATCTTTACTTTATTGTCATTCAGTGTGTTATGTATGTACAATGGCACACTTAAACAAGGTTTAGGTCCGTCACCTGAGTGCCCTGCTCTGCCCCTCACGTTAAAGAATGTCTCAGTTGGCCTTGATACCCCACTGCGATTATTTCTTTGTTTTCTGGCTCCCCCTGCTTTGATTTCTTTCAGTACCACAACATTAGGCTGACCAGATTGTCTATAGATGAAAACTGAACATTTCACCAATATTTTGAGCTGAAAACGGAACATTTCACCAATATTTTGAGCTGAAAACGGAACATTCCACTTATGCTTCGAGCTGAAAAGATTTATATTCTGAGCTAAACATGGACATCTTGAGACAAGCCAGCTTGACTCCACCCCATCCGATTTTTTTCTAGGTCACCAAGAAGAAAGGGTTAATTACTCTTGCGGCAAAAGCGCTGAACCATTGTTGCCAATAAATCAACGAAGCAATATGCACCACAACTGTAATGGTGGGGAAAGGGGGAGTGGTGGTGGTGGTGTGGCCCCGGTTGGGGGGGGGGGGGTGGAGAGCACATGCTACAATTAAAATATTTATAAATACATTTCAGGCGTTAAAATTATCTAGAACTATGATATCATCATCTACATCATTTATCATCCTTGTAATTCATCATCATCTTTATCATGTGCCTTGTCGATAAACGTAAGGGAATCATGGTTTTCCATTCAACACGACCTTGTTTTTTTATTGGAAGACTGTGAAAAAAAAGGGGCGGGGCGGGGGCCACAGGGGGCATTGAAAGTGTGATTGCACTTATGAGAAACCCTGTACATAGGCTCCCGATCTATCCCTCCACCCAGGTTCTTACCTACAGACGTGACGATGACCTTTTCAGAGGTCGCGGTTTCGCTGCCCAGTGTTGCAGTACATTTGATCTCGCCGTCAGAGGCGGTTCCAGCAGTGAACTCATAACTGTCATCTGCTTGGTCTGCCAACTTTTGGTCGTTCTTTAGCCAGCCGTAGGTGATGGTTCCAGAACTGCTGGCTGCTGTTATGGCTTTGCATTCCAGTGAGACTTTGCCGGAATTTAGAGGCTTGATCGTGGTGTTGGAGACTGTTGTGCCTGCCAGGGTGACTATCACAGAGATGATGTCTGGTAGTTAAGGAAACATAGAATATATAAAACAATGTTTTCCCGTAAAGAATTTAAATGTTACAGACAAAAACAGTACATTGCGAAATTTATTGCAGCAAAATATGCCGGGTAATAAATGGTACAATGTATTGTGTATATCTGTGCATTATTTAAACATAACATATAATAACAAACATAGACCGGTAGCCAAAAGAGAAACAGACAGAAAGACAGCAGGCAGAAACAAAACAGCCCTTGAACAGAAACATGCTCTTGTTCAGTAATTTATAAATCTTTAATCTTTATTGTCGTTTTATCGTTGTTTATGATTTCAGTCAAGTTTTCTTTTCTGGCTATTGCTTCTGTAATTTTTTTTAAAAATTTGTTCATTATGGTTTTAATTTTGCAATCCTTTTTTTTCCAATTGTATTCCCTCGCTGCTGTTGTGTGTGTTGTTGTTTGCTGTTATGTGTTTATTTCAAAGTGAGATCTTGTTCCTGTTTCGCTGGCTGGTCTTGCTTGTTGTTCATTGTCTGGCTTGCTGTTAACTGTTTTCTTTTGTTACCGCTGCTTTCACCTTCAACGAGCATTAAAAAAAATTAATTAATTAATAACCACACGAGTTGAAAATATAGACAAATGGAAAACGTACAGATTTGAACTGCTCCAACAGATCATTCACCACTCCATCATATTGTTTTTTTTTTTGTTGTTTTGTTTCCCTCCTCCTCTACTACTAATTTCAGGACACACCTATCTGATTTACTTACTTTTGGCAGCCACCGTTAAGCCTTTGCTGGATAAAGAGGACATTTTGTTGAAGACAATCTGGCAGGTGTACACGTTAGTTCCAGATTTGGCTTGCAGCGTGTATGTCATGCTGGTCGCCCCTGAGTATTGATAATTTAAATTATTGGTCATTGAAAGAAAACATGCATAGGTCGTCACGAGATTTCCTATTTGCTTCTAACTGATAATACTTTCTGTTCATGAGGTTGAAATTATACTTTTTGCGAATATTTGTAATAAGGGTTTTCTGACTGTACTCAACGGTTTCCCAGAATACCACGCGCCATGAACAAAAGAACTGCTTACACCCTAAAACATCTGACCATCAAGAAAGATTGACTATTAAACAGCACCTTATCTCGGAAACAGTTTGGCCATATCAAACGATGCAGCGGGATTGGAAAGAGTATTAGTCGAACACATGGTGCCAGGAAAGAGTGGCAGGGTCAGAACAGCATGAAGATGGGCAGATGTTATAAGAAGCCGCTTGGGCAGGAAAGTGCGCGAGGCAGGAGAGCTGGTGAGAGACCAAACTTATTTCAAGCGGGCGACCATGAGAACGATGTTCTGCAAAGGACCTGATGATTACCACACAGTAGGCAGTAACCGAGCTGGCGAGAGACCGAGTTCTTTTCAGGCAGACCTTGATGAGAGCGACGTTCTGCAAAGGATCTGCTACATGATGATGATGTGTCAGTATTCGCACCATTTTAGACATCGGCTTTTACTTTTATGTTCAGTTCTACTGAAACAGACGCTCTGTGGCAATTACTGGTGTCTATTTTTAACACACTTGAGAACCTTTCTGTTCTAAAGAAAAGACAAGAGTCCTGTTTCTAAATATCATCATCTTGTTGTGCTATACGTCACATAGAGTCAGCAGCCTATTTCTCCACTCCACTCTCTCTACTGTATGTTACAGTTATACATCACATAGAGTTAGCAGCCTATTTCTCCACTCCACTCTCTCTACTGTATGTTACAGCTATACATCACATAGAGTTAGAAGCCTATTTCTCTACTCCACTTTCTCTCTATTAAATGCTATAGCTATACATCACATAGAGTTAGAAGCCTAGTTCTCCACTCCGTTCTCTCTACCAAGTGTTACAGTTATACATCACATAGAGTTAGAAGCCTAGTTCTCCACTCCGTTCTCTCTACCAAGTGTTACAGCTTTACATCACATAGAGTTAGAAGCCTAGTTCTCCACTCCGTTCTCTCTACTATATTTTACAGCTATACATCACATAGAGTCAGCAGTCTATGTCTCTACTCCGTTATCTCTACTATATTTTACAGCTATACGACACATAGAGTTAACAACCTATTTCTACAATCCATTCTCTCTATTATATTCTATACCTATACGTCACATTAAGTTATACGCCTACCTCTACACTCCATTCTCTTTATTTTATTCTATAGCCATACGACACATGGAGTTAGCAGCCTATATCTACACTCCGTTCTCTAAACCAACCCTCCTCCTTTCTCATCTGGAATTAGGACCGGCGGTGAAAAAGATATTTGTAAACAAGAGTTGGCACTGAGTAGATAATATACTGCCAGTAAAAACCCCTGATTATTATTATTTTTTAATTTGTAATAATATTTCGAATAAAACAAAACCTATGCTTCTGCCCCCCACCCAACCACGCCCTCTTTTTTCCATCCCCCGCTTACAGTGTTTTGCGTGTGTGCTGTTTCCCTCTCGTGTATCGATATTGAAAAAGACTTTAGATCAAATATTTGCCTGTCTCTCTTTCTTGACGATGTTTTCGGTGACATTTTGTGTCCTGTTATCAAACGAATCAAAGAGCAATACCGACCTGCGATGACCTGGGTCCCTTCCATCCACTTGTAGGTCACTCCAGGACTGTCGTACCAGCCGCATGTCAGAGTATAGCTGTTGCCCACGCCGAAGAAGTCTGGGTCAGGCTTGTTTGAGGTCGGGGCATTCGGCACCACAGTCTCTGTGGTAATCAGAAAGGACAAAGAAAGATAGAAACAACAAATGTCAAATGATCTGTGTACTCATTGACCCATCCGTACATGGGTACCAGGTAAAAGTTCAAGGAAGTAAAGGTGACCAGTGTGCTGTTGGTTACATTAGTGTGCCGATAAGAGTGTAGAAATAGGAGTCGAGCTTCATATGCCCCATGCGTCATTAGATGTTGACTGTGTTTACTATTATTTTATGTTTTTTTAATGTTACAATATTTGTATTAGTTAGTTAGTTAGTCTTTCCTCTTGTGTCGAGTGCGGCACATAGGGCAGAGGTCATGACTCTCCATGCACGGCGGTCCGTTGCAATCCGTTGTAGGTCTTGGATGTTTGAGTGGCCCATGAGCGAGCCTTCCCTGATGATAGTTCTACGTAGGGTTTCCCTTGGTCTTCCACGAGATCTTTTTCCCTGTGGTGTCCAAATGAGGGCTTGGTAAGGAAGTCTTGATTTATCCATTCTAAGGGCGTGGCCGACATAGTTCCAGCGGCGTTTTCGTATAAAATTAGACACATACTCTTGCCTGGATTCTTGCCTTATTTGTATACTTATATATAAATATATGTATAGGAAAATATGGTCAGCTTCTCGGAAAATGCGTCTGGTTAAGGATTTTCTGAATTCGGATGTTTAGGACAGTAATGTGCAAATATCGCAGCTTAGCCTAAAATCACAACGTGCCGCTCTCTCTTTTTCCTTGCCTCCACCTCTCTCTCCCCTTTCTGTCTGTCTGTCTGTCTGTCTGTCTGTCTGTCTGTCTGTCTGTCTGTCTGTCTGTCTGTCTGTCTGTCTGTCTGTCTGTCTGTCTGTCTGTTTGTCTGTCTCTCTCTCTCTCTCTCTCTCTCTCTCTCTCTCTCTCTCTCTGGCTGATAGGCAATGTAATGTAGCTTCCTCTCTTGACAATACCATACTGACTGATGAATTTAGTCACTATTTCCATTTTTTTAAATAAAAGCTTCCGTTACTTTAGTCGTGGGCACTTTGTGGGTGAGGTAATCAGCTTTTACTTCCCAAAATTTTTACCCGATTAGGTAGAGTGTTCTAGGAGTCAGATCCATCATCATCATCATGTAGAAGATCTTTTGCAGAACGTGGCACTCGTCAAGGTTTCCCTGAAAGAAACTCGGTCTCTTGCCATATCTCCCGCCTCGTGAACTTTCACACCCAAGTGTCCCTTACATTATGTGCCCATCTTCGAGCTGGGTGACCCCTGCACCTTCTTTTTTGGTGCACTGCCTTCTGCTAATATTTTTCCACATCTGCCGTGGCGCTTGATATGGCCAGATATTCCAGGTTCAGAGACAAGATGCTGTTCACTAACCAATATTTCAGGATGTCAGTCCAGGCTTTAAAATAACTGCTTCGCTAAAGATTCAAACCTCTGTGCCTATAGCCACATCTCCCAACCATTATTTACACGATTTGTGATGAATACACAGAGCGGTATTTTTTCTAGAAAAAAAAAATAATAAACAGGTGCCAGTACTCGCCACAATGTGTGTAAAAAGACAGGATAAAATAGCTTTTAAAGGTGCATGTACTGCCCACAAAGTGTAGAAAAATTATGTCTGTATTCATTACAAAGTATCGAGAAAGAACTTTGCTGGCACTTACCTCAGAGTGTCTAATAAAAGTGCCAATACTGATCACAAAGTATCTAAGAAAGGTGCCAATTCTAACCACAAAGTGTCTAAAAAGGTGACAATATTAACCACAAAATGTCTAAAAAGGTGCCCACAATCACTTAACAATGTGTCTTTAAAAAAGGGTAAGTCGATTCCCCGAGACACCCTAGTAGTGTGTATGAGATACATTCTTGGTTTACCAGCTGTTGCGTGTAGGCTAAGTTGTGCAGGCGAAGTCACACTTAAGAGTAGCTGCAGACACTGATCACCCTTTGCACAAAGCGTTGGATACATTGAGTCTGCGACTGATAAGAGGGAAATCATGAATAGCTCAGGTGGAAGACACGGTCAGACAGGTTTGCATCCTGGAGACAATTAGGAGAGGAGTGGGTCACAGTGCCAGCGGAACAGTCAGATTTGTGTAGAGTCATAATAACTTTGAGCCTAGGGTGGCCAGCATGTGCCACGAAGGCGGAAACAGTAATTAATTTAGGACAACGCTCGTTCGGTGATGTGATTATTTAAACAGATGGTTCAGTGTTAAAAGACAAAAGAAATGCTTGTGGGTTCCTAACAAAAGCAAATGATCGACGTTTAGTGCAGGAGAGCCTAGCGCATGGTACCACATCCCCCAGCTTAACTCTTTGAGTCCCAAAGAACGCATCACACGTTCATAGATTACTACCTAGATACCAAATGAACGCAAGATGCGCCAATTTTACATCTCTTTTGACTACCCCTTGGGCCTGTGATGCTGAACCCCCTGGGACTCAAAGAGTTAAGAATGGAGTCACCAGATGTCTAGAGCAGGGGTTCTCAAACTGGGTGCCGTAGCAATAATCAAGAATATTTTTTTCGAAATCTGCCAGATATCAGCGAAAACAGCAATTTAAAACAGAAATACCATGAAGAAAGCCAAGAAGAGTTCTGGATGCAGGTGTGTTCAGAAGACAGCAATATAAAACAGAAATACCATGAAGAAAGCCAAGAAGAGTTCTGGATGCAGGTGTGTTCAGAAGACAGCAATATAAAACAGAAATACCATGAAGAAAGCCAAGAAGAGTTCTGGATGCAGGTGTATTCAGAAGACTACAGTATAAAACAGAAATACCATGAAGAAAGCCAAGAAGAGTTCTGGATGCAGGTGTATACAGAAGACAGTGTTATTTGGCAAGGCTTCAGTGCATTCTCAACGTACGCTTACATAAAAAGATACAGGAGCAAACTTTCCGGGTCAAGTGATTTAAAGATTACGTTAACTAAACTTCTCATAAACATAAAGGAAATAATCAAACATTTATCCAGACAGTTTCATTCCTCGTATAAAAACAACTGAACATTAAATGTGCACTGTTCCCCCAACCCCCCCCCCCCCTTTCTTTTCCTAAGTATCTAAACCGCTTAAGGGGTAGATGTACTGCGAAATGTTTGTTTTACCTACAAGAGTGCCGCGGCGAAAACAAAGTTTGGGAACTGCTGCTCAAGGAAACACGATACACGAACACACATCTGATTTCAACAGGCTCAGAAAGCATGCTGAGGAAGGTGAGGGCAACCATGCTTCCTGCAGAGTGGTATGCTTCGCTTCGGAGGTCACGGGTTAAGAGCATTGTCTGGATCTTTTTTCTGAGCAATGCCGGTGTTTTGGGAAATGAACAGGCGGGAATACTGGCTGGTTCTGCATAACTTGGTGGAAGACTGATGCATGTTAAGACAGACGTGGTTAACATTTTATGGGAGCACGTGTACGATTTGAAACAGAAAGTTGGTCATGACAGTCTGGTGAGAGTGATGCAGCGAGGAGTGACAAGGGGATCTGGCCGATACTCGACGCTCAGAGGAAAGATAAGAACGACACATTATCAGACTGCTACTGGCACTACTTGAACAGCCTTAAAAGTCTATGGTTAAGTACCAGCAAGGAGATAACAATTAGAATTTTGAGAGCATGCATCTTCCCCGTGGCTACATACGGATGTGAGTCGTGGACTATCTCTCAGTCCTCAAGAAAGAGAATAGGGGCTTTTGAGCTGAAATGCTATAGAAAGATTCTCAGAATATCTTGGACAAAGAAGATGAGAAATATTGACATCTTAAATGATTTGAACATCAAGGAAGATTAGCTAATAAACAGCATCCTTTCTCGAAAGCTGAAATATTTTGGTCATACCAAGCACCACGACGGATTGAAAAAAAATTATAGCAGAAGGCATGGTACCAGGAAGGAGGGGCAGGGGCCGACCGACACAAAGATGGGCACAGTATATAAGTGACTCCTTGAGTGTGAAAGTACATGGGGTGGGAGAACTGGCGAGAGACCGAGTTTCTTTCAGGCAGACTGTGATGAGACCGACGCTCTGCAAAGGAACTGCTACATGATGATGATGACTAGCACTACTGGTATTGGAACTCTGCGGTGGCTGCTGAAGATGGGGACGGAGCGCTTATTGGAATGCCACGAGTCCTATGATATAGGGTCTTGAATCAAATCAGCTAAACTCAGTTTTATGTACCATCAGAAGAAGAAAACAAAGAGCTGTACCCACCTACAGCTACTGGTGTGTTGATCGGGATATTCAGCTTGCCTGAAGTGGACTCCACTGATATGTAGCATATGTAAGTCCCGCCGTCCTTCGCAGTGACCTCATTGATCTGAAAGATGATTGTAAAAGTTAAGGACTGTCTTCCACACCTCCAAACAAATTTGGCATAAAATCTTCCAGTCGGTACTCGGTAGGTGATGTGGTCAACATCACACCGACCGCCTTTACTTCTGAGGACTTTTCCTGGTACCCATTTAAGGCTATTCCGATCTGGGAGCCAATGGCACCTTTTTTAATGTCTGCCTCTGTTCGGATATGAACCCACGACCTTCGTTACATCACGGCGGCTCCCCATCCGCAAGGTAGAGTCGGCAGATAAATAGGGGCAACAATGATGTTGAAATTATGTCCTGTGTGGGGTATGGGGCCTTCTTCACAGAACGTTGCTCTCGTCATGTCAGACTTAAAGGGATCTCTTTCTCTAGCCAGTTCCCCAGCCCTATCCAATACATCTTCAGTGTCTTGTATCATCCACCTTCACCGTTGTGGGCCTCTACATGGTTTTCCCCAGAAACTGTACCCTTCATCCATTTTTGTTGCCCCCCCCCCCCCACGCTCAAAAAAACCACCATGACTTTTACTATAGTAGAAATATATCATCATTTGCGGCAGGATGCTGTTTATGAGCAAATTATCCCCAGTGTTTAGATCAAGTAGGATGTCAACATCTTCTTCTTCTCTGTCACTGTTATTCCAAGAATTTTTATGAAACGCCAATGTGGCACCGCTACGTAATGAAAAGCAGAGGACAACAAACTTATAATTTCTGTTGAACCTTTACAAGAGGGTACCTAAAGTCAATGATCTAAAAACTTGCAAGCTTACAAAGAATTGCTAACTAAGGTTGGATCCCAGTACTAAATTCAAAGAGGGGGAGGTGATATGTCTGTAGACAAAGCATCTATACTAGATTTTCCCGGGGTTTTCTAGGGTTAATACCCTTACAGGCCATTCATAGTTGACTTAACATCATGGCGGGAAAACACAGGACAGTGAACCCAGTTCAATCAAAAAGAGAGGCAGAACAGAATAGCGTTGGCAAGTATACACACTGCGAGCGAATGCCTAGAAGGTCACTTGCGCTGAGACTGAGACCAAGGAAGGTTTTCTGTGGGTGAATGAACCTGTCTTGTGGTAGTCAGTATTATGAAACTGAGTCCATAGTTCCGTTATGGAATTTGTGACATGAAAGTAAGGCAACGATTTACTGGGTTGGCTGTAGAGTAGACGTTGGAGTTAATTGTTAGTTTATCGCTGAATACGGTAGATTCTGCAGTCAGTGGTAATAAATGGTAAGTTGTTGTACTATTTGAGGTTCAGTAGTGTGAGTACCGATTGGATTCACTCTCGCTATAACTTGTTATAAAATCTTGTATATTATGGTGTGTCTTGGGGTTGTTGGCGTAATAAGAGATATACGATTTCGTAATTCTGTTTCTTAAAAAATACAATTATTAATTATTACTCTTTTATTTCATCGTTAGTTTGTAGAGTACTGGTGTTGTATCATTATTTAGTCGTCGTAGTCTTTACACCACTTTACTGTACTCTGGGTTAAACCTTCGCTGATTAATACCTGATCTTCTGGGGTAAAGACTTATTACTACACTCCCAAAATAGGAGGACCTTTTATCTTCTCATTCACCCTTTAACTATTATTATTCTCGTCTGTCTCTTTCTCTTGGTTTCTTTTTAATGTCCCCTATTTTGATCCCCTCTGCCTGATCTGAAAATGTTGAACTCCTTGGCAGGTGCTGTGCCATGTTATCCTCGCTGTTTAAAGAAATGACCAGTAGTTTTAACATATTTAATTGTTTTTGTTTTTATCATTATGAAACCCGTATTGTATTAGCGTCCTGGCATGAGAAGAATCATCATCATCATCATCATCATCATCATCATCATCATCATCGTGTCGTGCTTATAAGCATAGGATGTCATGCTTAAGCCATTTTACACGATCACCAGAACCGCGGATCATTTCTATGTTTATTTGGCCAGGCGGTCCACAATTGATCTCTTTGCCTTTCTCTTGCTCTCTTCAATCAATATCACCTGTTGATATCAAGTGCTCAAGTCTATTTATTACTTCTCACTGGAAATTTTTTTTTTTTAATTAAAAAAAAATATTGGCTGTCTACGTCTACTTGTTCTAATAATTGTATGACTATTATTTGCCCTATATGGACTGTTTCCTTTGTTTTTCTATCATTCCATGATATTCCTTGCATTCTTCTCAGAAAAAACATCTCTGCCCAAGTATATGTATTTTAGCTTGTGGCATTTCTCACGATCCTGCCCACATGTGCCCGCGTCTCGCCAGGGCTTGAGATTTCCTGTAAGCTCCCATTTATAGCCGTGGCCGTTCCCATTGGCTGCTGTTTGTTCCAGGGGTGTTAACAAAAGCCTTTCTTCCCCTGTTTGGCTGTCTCTACACACCGTGCAGAAGAAAGTTCCAGGCCCCCCCCCCCCCCCCCCCATGACAAGAGTGCGGAGATCTCTTTCCTGGCTGTCGCCGCTTACAACAACGGGGAAAATTATAAGGTATTGCTGGCCGCTCACGACGCGGAACATAGAACTCATAGGGTGTTGAAAGTAACACAACCTTACACACCTAGAACATACAGCAGCCCGTGGGAACGGCTAGAGTTTTGAATGGGAGCCGATAGGAAATCTCGCGCCCCGGAGAGATGCGCGCACATGCAGGGCAGGTTTGTGATGAGCACCGAAGAGGAGGAAGGAGGAAAAGGGCGAGTAGAAGGAGGAGGAGAAGAAGAAGAAGAAGAAGAAGAAGAAGAAGAAGAAGAAGAAGAAGAAGAAGAAGAAGAAGAAGAAGAAGAAGAAGAAGAAGAAGAAGAAGAAGAAGAAGAAGAAGAAGAAGAAGAAGAAGAAGAAGAAGAAGAAGAAGAAGAAGAAGAAGAAGAAAGAAGAAGAAGAAGAAGAAGAAGAAGAAGAAGAAGAAAGAAGAAGAAGAAGAAGAATAAGAAGGAAGAAGAAGAAGAAGAAAAGAAGAAGAAGAAGAAGAAGAAGAAGAAGAAGAAGAAGAAAGAAGAAGAAGAAGAAGAAGAAGAAGAAGAAGAAGAAGAAGAAGAAGAAGAAGAAGAAGAAGAATAAGAAGAAGAAGAAGAAGAAGAAGAAGAAGAAGAAGAAGAAGAAGAAGAAGAAGAAGAGAAGAAGAAGAAGAAGAAGAAGAAGAAGAAGAAGAAGAAGAAGAAGAAGAAGAAGAAGAAGAAGAAGAAGAAGAAGAAAGAAGAAGAAGAAGAAGAAGAAGAAGAAGAAGAAGAAGAAGAAGAAGAAGAAGAAGAAGAAGAAGAAGAAGAAGAAGAAGAAGAAGAAGAAGAAGAAGAAGAAGAAGAAGAAGAAGAAGAAGAAGAAGAAGAAGAAGAAGAAGAAGAAGAAGAAGAAGAAGAGAAGAAGAAGAAGAAGAAGAAGAAGAAGAAGAAGAAGAAGAAGAAGAAGAAGAAGAAGAAGAAGAAGAAGAAGAAGAAGAAGAAGAAGAAGAAGAAGAAGAAGAAGAAGAAGAAGAAGAAGAAGAAGAAGAAGAAGAAGAAGAAGAAGAAAGAAGAAGAAGAAGAAGAAGAAGAAGAAGAAGAAGAAGAAGAAGAAGAAGAAGAAGAAGAAGAAGAAGAAGAAGAAGAAGAAGAAGAAGAAGAAGAAGAAGAAGAAGAAGAAGAAGAAGAAGAAGAAGAAGAAGAAGAAGAAGAAGAAGAAGAAGAAGAAGAAGAAGAAGAAGAAGAAGAAGAAGAAGAAGAAGAAAGAAGAAGAAGAAGAAGAAGAAGAAAGAAGAAGAAGAAGAAGAAGAAGAAGAAGAAGAAGAAGAAGAAGAAGAAGAAGAAGAAGAAGAAGAAGAAGAAGAAGAAGAGAGAAGAAGAAGAAGAAGAAGAAGAAGAAGAAGAAGAAGAAGAAGAAGAAGAAGAAGAAGAAGAAGAAGAAGAAGAAGAAGAAGAAGAAGAAGAAGAAGAAGAAGAAGAAGAAGAAGAAGAAGAGAAGAAGAAGAAGAAGAAGAAGAAGAAGAAGAAGAAGAAGAAGAAGAAGAAGAAGAAGAATAAGAAGAAGAAGAAGAAGAAGAAAGAAGAAGAAGAAGAAGAAGAAGAAGAAAGAAGAAGAAGAAGAAGAAAGAAGAAGAAGAAGAAGAAGAAGAAGAAGAAGAAGAAGAAGAAGAAGAAGAAGAAGAAGAAGAAGAAGAAGAAGAAGAAGAAGAAGAAGAAGAAGAAGAAGAAGAAGAAGAAGAAGAAGAAGAAGAAGAAGAAGAAGAAGAAGAAGAAGAAGAAGAAGAAGAAGAAGAAGAAGAAGAAGAAGAAGAAGAAGAAGAAGAAGAAGAAGAAGAAGAAGAAGAAGAAGAAGAAGAATAAGAAGAAGAAGAAAGAAGAAGAAGAAGAAGAAGAAGAAGAAGAAGAAGAAGAAGAAGAAGAAGAAGAAGAAGAAGAAGAAAAAGAAGAAGAAGAAAAAAAAGAAGAAAAAGAAGAAGAAAAAGAAGAAGTAGAAAACGAAGAAGGAAGAGGAAAAGAAGAAAAAGAAGAAGAAGAAGAAGAAGAAGAAGAAGAAGAAGAAGAAGAAGAAGAAGAAGAAGAAGAAGAAGAAGAAGAAGAAGAAGAAGAAGAAGAAGAAGAAGAAGAAGAAGAAGAAGAAGAAGAAGAAGAAGAAGAAGAAGAAGAAGAAGAAAAAGAAGAAGAACAACAACAACAACAAACATTTTTAGACTAAAAGTGTCATCTCTACTGCAGCATTCTAACCCAGTTTTTACTGGCCTGGAAAAAAAAATCCTTAACTTCTTCACCTACATTACTTACCTCATTGTTTTCAGTTAGTCGCCGTAGTTCTACGCTAGACGTACCTGGATCTCTCGATCTTTTAGTCCATCCATGAAATTAGTATCTCTGCCCCACAAGTAATCGAGTCTGGACACGTTTCTGACTTCTACATTACAGGTGATTGACATGTAACCGCCCACAAGAGGCGTGGCCCCAGAAGGTACAATCTTGGGTGTTATCTTGCCTAGGACCTCCCCAGGTTGAACTGAATGAATTAAACTAATGTCAGTCAGTAAGAAAAAAAATGACAATAAACAGGCATTACCCGATTGTTAGATTGTCTAAAAAAAATATAAATCTAGCATTAAATATCAGATGCATCACCGCGTAAAAATAGTAGGGGAAAAATCAGAAAACAGATAAGACAATAAAAAACCCTTATTCCTAACAATCGCGGGAGTAAAACAAGCTGAAAACAAAGATGATTTTTTTTTTTTAAATCAGGGTGACCTTTCGTTCCGTTTTCAGCGGGACAGTCCATTTGTTTCGGTGTGTTCCGTACCGGTCGTCCAGTCGGTAGTGGGAGAGGGGGCTGGCAAAACCTGTTGTCCGGTTTCATACATATCTAGGAATTGGCTTGAGAATATAGTATACTCTTATATTTATATATGTAGTTTCCGATACTTTTAATGCTTGAAATATGCTGAAATAAATAATCTCTTCAGCCTGTTTTCTTTCTCTTTCTTTCAGTGCTGTTAAAGAGCATATTGTTTTTTTTTAATATCTTGGCAACGTAGTTTCGGATTGTAATACCATTGTTGGGTTATTAATTAGCCTTTTCACCCTGGTGGCCTGAAAAAGAGGTTGGTGTTAAACTGACTTAACTGTTATGTTCCGTATTAAGATTAAGATATTAAAGTCATCATGTTTACTAGAAAACTGAAACACATCGGCCATTCTAAAAGCCACAATGGTTTAAGGTTTTGTTTATAGAAAACAGGGTGGATGTACTAAAAACAAAGTGTTTATTGCAGTGGCGAAAAATGATCTCGAATAGCCGGACAAAAGCCCTGGTAATAATAATAATGAAGAGGATAGCGCCCGGTATTCTGGTGTGGGTTTCGGGACTTCATTGTGTGGGTTGGGGGATAAGGTGGGGGAGGTGAAGAATAGACCCACTTCCCTGAAAAAGCATGCCGTAACAGTCGACTTAATAGTAGTGTTTTTTTGTGTGTGTGCATCGGCATGTATCTTTCTGAGAGACGAAAAACCATCAGCCTGCAATCAAATAAGCCGGATCTCGGAAACAGATCTGCGCGAAAACTCAGTTTATGGCATATTACAAGAAGTGGACGAACTACAAGGACCCCCTCCCCCACCCCCGCTCCCAGTGTTTACAGCCAGTGAAAACGAAGACGAAGGAGACAAAAATAGAAGTCAAAGCGGCAGTAGAAGAATAACAATGATATAATAACAATATTAGTTATAATGTGACAGGCCCACGAAAGAAGGTAGATTGTTTGCCTGTTTATTATTCTGGTTTAGCAGCCCATAGCTGCTTGCACTGGCAGGGTTGTTTGGTGGAACTCTTCTGTAGTTCCCAGCAAGTCACACGAGTCGAGGAAGGTAATAAAAGGCCTCACTCAAGGGACCGCTTTCCTTTATACATTTTTCATTCGCAATCATTTGTTCAATGATAATCCGATAGCAAGCATCCCGCCTCGTCTCATTCGCTACGCACTATTTCACTGTCCGATTTTTGATAGCTTTGTTTTGACAACTGATTCGATGATTATACGGCTGAATATGTCTTGACTAGTTATCACGTTGATTTTGAAAGAAAGCATTATTTCCGATAGTATAGCCTAGCTAGTGAGGGGAAAAAAGATGGTACCCTTAGACTGTGTGTTAATATAGGTCCTTAAATAGTAAAATAAAACAAAAATGATTTCTATTTACCTGGTGGGCCATAGGATATGGGGAAAAAAACCCTTTTCCATCCATCGGTTTTTTTAAATATAATGGTGCCCATGGACTTTGACTCAGCAAAAAATTTCAACAAACCTGTGGTACGATGTGACCCTTTTTTTAATTTCTCCAGTATATCTTGATGATATTTTTTTATTTTCAGGCAATTTTGATGATCATGCTACTAGAATTGAGATGGTGTTAAACAGACTATCCTCACTAGGTCTTAAATTGAACCCAAATAAATGTAATTATTGTAAATCCAAGTTCGAATTTTTAGGAGAAAAAACTTTGGCTGAAGGGATTGGAGCTGAGGAAAAAAACGGCAGCGATCTAGCAAGCGCCCATTTCCAGAACCCAGATTGAATTTAGAGCTTTTCTAGGCCTAACGAGCTAATATAGGAGGTTTTTTTTTAAAATTTTTTCAACGCACGCGTTACATGAATGGTGCCATTAAATTTACAGACTGACAACATAAGCTTTTAAAAACTCTTTTGGAATTTGGCCTCCTGAGCGTAACAAGGCTTTAACCCCTAAAAGGGCGCTAGCTTCTCCCACTGC
>CAJHNH020001134.1:0-12500 GCA_905116865.2 Candidula unifasciata
GATGGCATATGGGTAGTAATCCATAAGTGCTTCGTTCTTCGTCTAATTCAAGTGTGAGTCCGAAGAAGCTCAGCATAGTGCACAGGCTCTATAGCACCGGCGAAGATCCTGAAAAACTTTAGGTAGATTTGTAACTCAAAATTTTGCCTGGGCAGCGTCGCTAGGCTACTCTTTTCGATGTCCAACTGCCAATGGATTTGTTACGATCGAAACAATGCACACGTGCGTCCGATCTTACTATGCAGAGACCATGGGAATTGCTAGAAGTCCGTCCACGTGAAAAAAACCCAACCGTTACAGGGGATTGAACCCAGAATCTCTAACACTAAAGGCGGACACCATACTTCCGGTTGCGACATTGATAGGGACAAGATAACGGTTGAGAACTTGGCTTATGTTGACCGTTCTCGTCGCCGTTTCTCCTCCAGTTTCGATGTTGCAAGATTGTGGAAGTCCTGACCTTAGTGCTCCTGGCGGCACTATGAGCTGTGATTATCGGTTATTGACTGAGTTCCAGATTCGTAGATAATGATAATGCTAGTTCCAGATTCGTAGATAATGGCAATGATAGGTGATGAAGGTGTGTGCTACAGCTGCTATTTATTTGCTGGCCCTGGCTGCAACTTGGCCGAGGACATGTGAAGAATGGTCAGAAATAGTTTTAATCTACTCATCGCCCAGCTATTCGTCGAATGAAGTTGATTTTCAGCGATGACGCCTGGTCTCGCGGTGTGTTTAAGGAGTCATGCACCTTATGGTTTGCCAGATCAAACCGTGTGTGTTTTGCTGATTGAGGACACTCTGTATGGCTACAGCATTCACTTGAAGTATCCAGCGAATCTGACTCAGTTTGTGACTGGAATCGCTGGCATAGGCCGTTGAGCAACTATGGGCCAAGCTCGTTTGCTGTGATTCCGGAACCGTAATGACTAACTAACCATGCCTCGAGACCACGCAGACCTTCGATACATGACGTCACAGAACCATTCCAGAAATTGTTTTGGTTGCTAGTGATTTAAATAGGCAATTTATATTCAGTAGTTTGCCATTATAGCAGAAGGCACGGTACCAGGAAGAAGGGGCAGGGACCGACCGACACGAAGATGGGCACAGGATATAAGTGACTCCTTGATTGTGAATGTCCATGAGGCGGGAGAACTGTCGAGAGACTGAGTTTCTTTCAGGCAGACTATGATGAGAGCGACGTTTTGTAAAGGACCTGCTTCGTGATGATGATGAGTTTGCCATTGATTCCTACAGGATCTGCTCTCGATATCAGTGTCGAAACCAAAGCAATACGGTCTGCTGCAACATCTCCCGCACCGTGGAGTTACACATCGCGTTCGCCCACGCCTAAGCAACTTACAGGGACTATTACATGACACTGCTTCGCTTGGCAGCCGTTGACAGAATGTTTAGTATACGCTGCCCAGCGGTGTTAACAGAAGACAGGTAGTTGCGTATCCTTTACAGGACGTTGCAGAACCAACCACAACAGCCCCTGGCTGTTGTGTGGTTTTTCTATGCAAATTTACGTCCAGTAGTTTGCTATTGCTTTCTGGACAATCGGCTTTCTTGATAGCACTGTCGAAACCAATGCAAGGCGCATAGCCCGCAGCTGGGATCTAACCCGGCATCCCGGCTTTACGAAAAGTTTGCATCTACTTAGCCACAGAGCCACCTTAAAGGTTAGTTGACTATCCTTTACAGGACGTCGCAGAACCAACACCAACAGCTCTTGGCTGTTGTGTGGTTTTCTAGGCAAATTTACGTCTAGTAGTTTGCCACTGCTTTCTGGACGGCCGGCTTTCTTGATACCACTGTCGAAACCAACGCAAGGCGCATGGCCTGCAGATGGAATCGAAGACAGATAGTACCGGCTACTATTATACGGTAGTTCAATCATATCTGACCAAAAACAGAATGACTGGCAACTTTCTTTTCCGTCTTTCCAGATGACAGTGTTACACTATGCTATTAGGAGGCATGAGACTCACAGCCCATGGCGATGGCGAGTGTGACTAGCAAGACCCGCCCGCGTTAAGAAAGGTCTTCCACAATTGTAGCATGAGATTTTAAGACCATTGTTGTCGACATTTGTATTCAGTGTTTCTTCTCAGACACTAAGCTCTCATTATTTCTGCAGTCATTTCTTCGTTCATTACCATCTCCTTCTTGATACGGCCCCAAACACACAACAGGTCCCGGGCATTTTGTTCCCACGAGTCCATCTGACAAGACCGGAATATATACATTTATAACTACTGACCTAAACAAGGTTTAGGTCTACAGAGCCCCTACCCCTAGGGTCTTTATCTCGAAAATCTCTCTCCCCCCCCCCCCCCCCCAATTTATTTCATTATTTCAGCACCCCTAAGTCTGTCTCTTTATGTCCCGACGCCAAAAAAAATTACATTTATATCAGATTTCTATCTAGAGCCAGCCTGGCAGGAGGGAAAAAAGCAACATTTCTGTAAATTTGCTCAACTATTTTAATTGTTTCCTTATCATCAAGGTTACAAGGTTAGCCGAGCTTCATAAATTTTTTTTTATCTAAACTTATCTCTCTCCCCCCCCCCCCCCCCCCCCCCCCCCCCCCAGAAAAAAATATAACAAATCAAACCCAATCGTATCGCTAATATTAAATTTCAAATATCTTTTATTGTATGTTTCTGCTAATCTTTTCGATTAGTTTTAGACATAACTGATTAATTATTCCAGGGACTTACAAAACAAAAGCCTTTTTCAGTATTAGAATTGTTTACAATAAGCTTCAAACTCTGATAAAGAAGATCAGAGTACGACAGAATGTTGGGGATGGGTGGAAAGGAAAAGGGGCGCGGGGGGGGGGGGGAGGCCTAACAACAAAATGCGGAATGGCCTAAGCCCCGTTTGGGTCCGGGGAGCTTAAAGGGCTTGTGTCTTGTCTGTTTTCATTAAAACAAAATTTAATATTAATGCTATTTTGCTCTATATTATTGTTAAATGTTACTCTATTTATTTGCCGTTCAGGACATAATTACTTTCCTATTTATCTTCTTAGCATTCACCACCTGTAAACACCGGTGGAAAGTTCTGGTTGTTCGTCCACGTCTGGATTTCTGTCTTATTCCAGAACTTGAGTTTTGCGTGCACATCCGTTTTACCAATCTGGCCTATCTACAGGCAGACGAGGCTTGTTGAGGAAAAGGCAATAGGTCTGTTCCTACACCCCCACCCTCCCCCCTCAAAAAAAAAAAAAGATTAAGCCCTGGATCTGACACGGGGACTACATTATTGTTGTTGTTATTGTTATTATTATTATTATTATTATTATTATTATTATTATTATCATCCTTATAAAGAGAACATACACACATAGCCAGGATAGAGAGAAAGAGAGAGAGAGAGAGAGAGAAAGAGAAAGAGAGAGAGAGAGAGAGAGAGAGAGAGAGAGAGAGCAGGCGGGTATGAGGGAGGGAAACAAGGGAGGTTTGCCTTTTTTTTTTAAATCTCAAAAGATAAAAAAAAAGGGGGGGGGGCGTTGGGGAGGTGCATTTGTGCGCGGTAGATTTTTTTTTTTTTTTAGTGCAGTACAATTTTTGTGCAGGTAACCAATATGTTATTGGTGGAAGTATTTTTCCCCATAAAAGAATACACAAGGCAACATGGGAATCACCAGACCATGGTGACAACTAATCAAATTGAAAACATATGTATTAACAAAAAGTTTAGATCATCCCTTTACGATGTTAGGGCTTTCAGAGGTGCCGATGTATTTACTGACCATTTCTTGGTGGTAAGTAAAATCAAGTTGAAACTAAAAAGATATATAACATCTTATAATCATAGAAACCAATATAATGTAGGATTTCTCAGAGATAAAGAAATTAAGGAACAGTTCTCAGTTACGGTCTCTAATAAGTACCAGGTGTTGCAGCAATTAGCTGAAGATGTCAACACAGAAGTCTGCTGGGATCAGATCAAAGGACTCTGGAATGAAGCTTGCATAGAATTTCTTGGCAAGAAAGAAAGGAAACATAAAGCATGGATAACACCAGAAACCATTAAACTGATTGAAGATAGAAAAAGTAAAAAGGTAGAATTAAACAATAGCAAAACTAGAGCTGCTAAAGCTACAGCTCAGGAGAATTAAACAGAAGCCAACAAGGAAGTTAGGAGGCATATAAGGGCAGATAAAGTGAAATATCTAAATGATCTAGCACAAGAAGCGGAGACAGCAGCAGCAAAAGGAAACCTCAGAGAACTTTACAGTAACACAAGAAAATTAGTAGGTAAATATAGTCAGCCAACTGGATCAATCAAAAACAGTCAAGGAAAGGTACTTACTTACACTAAAGATCAAATGGACAGATGGGCTGAATATTTTGAAATGCTTCTAAATAGACCAGGCCCAGAGGTTCCCCCAGATATCCAGCCTTTAGAAATGGAACTAGATATCAACTGTGAGATACCATCCAAAGAGGAAATTAGAAAAGCTTTAAATCTTCTTAAGTAAGGAAAGGCGTCAGGCCCAGATGGTATCCCAGCTGAAGCAATCAGGACAAACATAAACACATCAACATAATTGCTACATAGATTATTTAGTAAAGTCTGGGAGACCGAAGAAATACCAACAGACTGGAGAGAAGGATATTTTGTGAAACTGCCCAAAAAAGGTGATCTACTGGAGTGTGAAAACTATAGAGGAATTATGTTGCTGTCAGTTCCTGGAAAAATATTAAGTAGAATTATTTTGGAAAGATTAAAAGATGCTATTGATAAAATGCTAAGAGATGAGCAGGCAGGTTTTCGGTCAAACAGATCCTGTACTGATCAGATAGCCACATTACGAATTATAATAGAGCAAAGCATTGAACTGAACTCACCACTTTACATTGGATTTATAGACTATGAAAAAGCATTTGACAGCATTGATAGGGAATCTACTGGCAAAGAGCTCTTATAGTCCCAATTTGGAAAAGAAAAGGCAATAAGCAAGATTGTAACAATTACAGAGGCATCTCCCTTCAAAGCCACGTAGGAAAAATGTTTGCCAAAATTCTGGAACAACGAATTAGATCCGTTGTAGAACCGATCCTGAGCCCATCACAGGTCGGATTTAGGAAAGGAAGAGGGTGTACTGACGCTATTTTTGCTTTAAGACAAGTAAGCGAAAAGACAATAGAACACAGACATCAAATGAACATCGCTTTCATAGATCAAGAAAAAGCTTTCGATAGAGTAAACAGAAATTTATTATGGAAAGTTCTTGAAAACTACGGTATAAATGGAACAATTTTAGATTGTGTTAGGGCTATTTATAGACAAAGTGAAAGCGCCATTAAAACAAGAGCTGGCATCACAGACTGGTTCCCAGTAACATCAGGAGTAAGACAAGGTTGTGTATTATCACCTTTACTTTTCATAATATTTATGGACAATATTAATAAAATAGACATAACACCAACAGATGTCGATAAACAGGAGGACTTCAATGAGCTGCTCTTTGCCGACGATCAATGCATATTTCACAGTGATAGTAAACAGCTGCAAGACCACATGAACCTACTACACGACAGTTGCCTCAAGCATCATATGAAGATCAATACTGAAAAGACAGAAGTCATGAGCATAAGTAGAGAGCAACAGACCATCGACATAAAGATTCTAGATCACAGCCTAAAACAAGTGCAAGAATTTAAATACCTGGGAAGTATCTTTACATCCAATGGTAAAATAGACAGAGAGATTGAAGCAAGAATCCAACAAGCCAACAATGTCGCATACCAGCTTGCCCCAATTTTAAAACACCCTGCTGTCCCAGCTGAGATAAAAAGACAAATTATAAATACAGTCTTTATACCGACATTAGGTTATCAATGTCAGACTTGGACATTAACAAAAGAACATGAGAGAAGACTAACCACCTGTGAAATGAGATGTTTGAGAATGGCTGCGAATAAAACCAGAAGAGATCGAGTGAGAAACGATGTGATTACAAGAACTATTGGAACCATACCCATCGTTAAATTTATTGAGAAGCAAAGAATGAAATGGTTTGGTCACCTAATGAGAATGGAACCAACGATGCCAGCATCAAGAGCATACAACATGAAAATCGAAACAACAAGAGGCAGGGGAAGACCAAGAAGAAGATGGATTGAAGGAGTCACGGACAACTTGAGACTTCATAACATCACGGCATATGAAGCGACTGAGCGCGCCCTGGCTCGGTTGCCGATCATCTGATAGACTGCGACGCCTAGCGGCACAAGCAGATTTTGACAAAAGAAGAAGAAGATAGGGAATCTCTCTGGAAATTGATGGGGCACTATGGAATCCCACAGAAAATTATCAACTTAGTAAAGGCAACATATAAAGACATGAAATGTCGAGTTCTTCATGAGGGAAAGCTAACAGATGCATTTGAAATAAAAACAGGTGTCCGACAGGGATGTCTTTTGTCGCCTCTCTTATTTTTACTGGCCATAGACTGGACTATGAAAACAGTAACTGCTAACACCAAGAATGGAATTCAGTGGACCCCTACAAAACAGCTTGATGATCTGGACTTCGCTGATGATATTGCTCTTCTGTCCCATTCACGGAATCAGATACAAGATAAATTAAATATACTTAATGCGAGATCACAGCAGCTTGGTCTGAAAATCCATAAAGGAAAGACAAAGATAATGAGAATAAATCAGGCAAATAGTAATGTGGTTTCTCTTAATGGCAACCCACTCCAAGACGTGGAGTCGTACACCTATTTAGACAGTAATGTAGATAAAGATGGAGGAACTGATAGAGATATTAAAATAAGAATACAAAAGGCAAGAGGGGCTTTCATAGCACTAGGGAATTTGTGGAGGTCAAAAGAAATTAAAAGAAATACTAAACTAAAAATTTTTAATTCTAATGTCAACTCAGTACTATTGTATAGGGTGGAAACATGGAGAACAACCAAGGCAATTACTAATAAATTACAGACATTCATTAACTGGTGCCTGCGCAGAATAGAGGGAATAAAATGGTATGATAGAATAACTAATGTAGAACTTTGGGAGAGAACTAAACAGGCTCCAGTGGATCAGGAGGTGAAGAAAAGACGCTGGCGTTGGGTAGGGCACACACTGAGAAAACAGGAGAACAGCATAACTAGAATGTCTTTGCATTGGAACCCACAGGGGCATAGGAATAAAGGAAGGCCAAAAAACACATGGAGAAGAGAGCTGGAGAATGAGGTTAGAAAGATTGGGAGGACATGGGGAGACTCCATGCAATGGCGAAGGATAGAACGACTTGGCGTGAGTTGGTTGAGGGCCTATGCTCCATTGGGGGATAGAAAGGCAGAAGAAGTAGACAACTGTTCGACATACTGCGCATTGTATTTTGATTTCTCTACTTATGTCGCCCCACCCCCTTTCCCCGCTTTTCCCCCCTCTTCACAAAGCCGCCTGATGCGGGTGAATTTTTGTTTTCATAACACGCCATGACCCTGAGTAGGAAAAAAATGGGGGGGGGGGGGGGGGGAGGGGGGGGGGATTTGATTACAAAAATGTTAGAGGTCTGAAGGTGGCTGGCGTCTTATTTCAGGCGCCTCTGTGGATGGGCAAAGTCTGCTAGACAAAACCGTTATTCTTTAACGGCTCAGTTTTGAGTGACACATGTGTGATTTAGATTAATCTACGAGGATCAATTAATTTTTTCTGGAAAATAATATACAGAAGAAAGAAGTGAAAGATAATCTCGTTTTAAACGTTTGTCATGGCTGTACTTTGTGATTGTCTGTTTAGATAAAATATGATTTGTCCTCGTGTTTACTTTGATGCTAAAATGCACCAAATCATTGATTCGTCGTTCTAATGAGTGGGACATCTAATGAGGAGGGTTTTCCAGTGTGAAGGGTAAAGGATCAAATCCATGGAAGCTTGTATGAAGTGAGCTTTGGTTTCCTCTTGTAGGACTGAACGATAAGAAGCTGAATTCTCGTGAATGGAGAGAAAGGAATAAACGTATGGAAGTAGGATAAACCTTACGCAAATCTCCTCAGAGTTAGCCCCGCCTATTTACATACTAGGTCACTTTTGATTGGTAGTTGCTGAGTCTCGTCACCTTTGCACAAGGTTACGGGGGTGTTCCGCGATACCTTTGATATCCCGTGTTGTAAACTTCAGCACGCCAGCACTTTTAACGCTTCAAAAACATGGGGCATTGACCTTTACATAGAAATGCCCCGAGTGATCTGATGTCAATTCTTCACTCAACTCGACTCTATGCGTACTGGGCATATAGGGCTAGACCTCTATTTTATATACTAATCGACACTTAGTGAGCGATATGGTCAGCATCAAACCGACCGCCTTTATTTTCCAGGACGCACCTGGTACCCACTTAAGGCTGGGGGTCGACCTGGGAACCAAGGTCACGTTTGAAAAAAGGTCTGGCTCCGTCAGAACCCGAACCCACGAGCTTCCGATCCGCGGGCGAGCGTTTAGCCGCTCCACCACGGTAACAAAAAAAAAAAAAAAAAAAAAAAAAAAAAGGGCGGGGGGACATAAATCAAAAGTCAGCTTTACACAACACAATCATCATGTGCTGTGTTAGTAATCCTAGGCTGTTATTTTGAGACAACACATACGATCACCATAATCACGAATCAGGTCAATGTTTTAGTCGAGTGCTAGAGGTTCAGGGTTCAATATCCGGTAAAGGCTGGATTTTTTTCATGTGGACTTTAACTTCTAGTAATTCCACCTGGTCTCTGCGTAGTGAGATCGGACGCCCGTGTGTATGGTGGTCAACGTATAAAAATCCTTTGGCACTTTAAAAAAAAGTAGCCTTACGACTTTGCTCCGGGCAAAATGTGGAATTAAAAATCTATCCGAATTATTTCAGGGTCATTGCTGGTGCTACATAGCCTGTGCACTGTGCTGAGCTTATTTAGACTTAGACTTGAGTTAGAAGAAAAACTGAGCACTTATGGGTTACTACCTGTGTGCAAGCTTCATAAAAAATTGATCCTTTTTTTCTCGCCCTTAAACGGAGCTACGGAACCCACACGGTTAGCCTATGTTTTACTATTCTGTTGTTTTTTCATCCCACACTCTTTGCTCTCTCTCTCTCTCTCTCTCTCTCTCTCTCTCTCTCTCTCTCTCTCTCTCCCTCTCTCTCTCAGTGGGTGTCTCTGTTTGTGAGTGTGTCTAGGTCTATGTCTGTGTGTGCGCGCGCGCGTGTGTGTGTGTGTGTGTGTGTGTGTCTGTGTCAGAGCATGCATTTCTGGATGTATGTACGTCCGCGTGTGTGTCTATGTGTGCTTGTATGTGCGTGTTGTGTGACTGCGTGTGTACATGGGTGTGTATGTATGTATGTATGCCTTTATGTATGTAGGTGTGTTTACGAGTGTGTGTATAGATGTGTGTGTGTGTATGTATGTGTGTATGTGTGAGTGTGTGTGTGTCTGCGTGCGTTTGTTTATGTGTATATGCGTGTATGTGTGCATGTGTGTGTGTAAGTATGTATGTATTTATGTATGTATGTTAGTATGTATGTATGTATTTATATATGCATTGGTTTATGTATAAATATACGTACGGATGAATGTATGTATTTATATGGGTGTGTATGTATGTGTGTGTAAGTGACTGAGTGAGGGGATGGGCATGTGTATGTGATTGTATGTGTACGCCAGCAAGTGTGTATGTGATTGTATGTGTACGCCAGCAAGTGTGTATGTGATTGTATGTGTACGCCAGCAAGTGTGTATGCATTTTACCACTCATGCTTTTGTGTTATTGCTTGAGATTAATTATAAGCATAATATTATTTAAAACCAACATGATTTATTGATAAAATACAACTGCTGTGTTAAAGATGGGTGTTTGAAAGGGTGGAATGCAAGATTGGTCTCCGTGCCTGATTTATTACCCTGTGAAAATAAAGTTCGTTCGTTCGTCTTCTTTCTCTCTCTCTCTCTCCCTCTCTATTTCTCTCTCTCTCTCTCACACACACACACACACACACACACACACACACACACACACACACACACACATATATATATATATATATATATATATATATATACATCCACACACAAAAACAAATCGTGGGCCCTGAAAACCTTCTGCGATATTACCACCTCCCACACCCACCCAAGTTCCCTGTCCATGGAGATTTACTTCTTCCTGATTAAATGAGTTTTACAGCTGAAGATTTCTGAAAAAAGTCTCTCATCTACCTTTCTTAGCGGCCTCTTATGACATGCAAAGAATGCTACAGAGTCACTATCACCCCCTTTCCCTATCCCACAAAGAGCAACACATTTAAATCTCTTTTAAATGGCACGTTATTACCGCTATAACTACCAAAAAGTCTTGTTGGAGTTCAATATTTGCTTTATCCTGCGTCAACTTAGTGTAAGAATACATTCATGAATATGTATCTGTTCATTTGCATGCCGCAATACGTCATCAATTGAGGCTGCTGTTGAACAAATAGCTCGTCCAAAACCGTTTGCTTATAATCTTGAGGACTCAAAGCAAATGTCACCAAACTTGACGAACCATTTCGTCAGTCAATTATTCCCTAATTCGCCAGAAAAGCAAACATGGAAGAATAACCCGGAAAGAATTCGAGGATTTCTCAACGTCTGAAATCTCCAAAGTGGGAGTTGTCCGCCCCTTGCTGAACAAAAATGGCCAAGCCACTTTGAAAGATGGCGATGTTTTTCTTTGGGATTTGTCAACAGGTAAATTGAGCGGTCCAAGTTGTTCTTGTGGGTGACAGCTCTTGAGCTGAAGACTGGTGAGAGGTGAGATGGAAGTGACACAGCAGAGGTGGGTGTTAAGAGTTAGGGGCACAGCACTCAGTTACACTGGTTAGATAATAGGCAGACATGAATACAGCAACAAAGAAAAGATGGTGGCCATTGGTACTGGGCCGGATTAACCATTAAGCGCACTAAGACCGTGCTTCTGGCATCACAAATGAAGGGGGCACCACAATAATTGTCAATAGCCTTGGAGCTAAACGTTTATATTCTTAGTTGAACAACAATGCAGACTGGATGGCAGTGGAATGGTTGGCTGAATTTGTATATTGCACTACTGAGATTTTCAATAGTAGTAGTACATCTCACCCCACTAGGACATCACACAAGTGATAAACACCCGATGACACAAAGTGCCACCACGTGGATGAGGATCACCCTTGGAGAGGTTCTGAAAACCGCGTTCAGCCATTTTACCATATTTATGGCCGGGCTATACTGCGGCCCCTGGCAAGAGGCAGGGTGGGGCAAAAAAAAACAGAAACGAAAAATTGTGTGCTGAGATTTTTATTTAAACTCCCTTCGTTGTATGTCTGCTTTCATAACTAAATTTCACAAGCATCACGGAAACCTCCACTATCAAATGTACCATCCCACCCACTTTGAGATCATATTTCAACATTGAGATAACTGCAAATGTCTTTCCCCAGCACGAGGTCGCCCTTAGAGTTGTTCCTGCCGATATAATAATTTGTTGAGTGTATTTATCACCATGCAACTGATAACATCGCCGAGAGGAGTTATTTCCCCTGCTCTGGGGTTTGTCTTCCCTTGTTTTGATTTCTTTCAAATGTCATTGGTGACACATAGGCTTCTATCTGTAATTATTTAGAGGTGCAGCCTGGTCTCTAGGCGTTGTGTCCGCCTCGAGTGCTAGAGGTTCCGGGTTCAATCCCCGGTAAGGGCTGGGATTTTTTTTTACTTGTACTTGGACTTCTAGTAATTCCCCCTGTTCTCTGGGTAGTAAGATCAAACGCCCTTGTTCATTGTTGCGACCGTAAAAAATCCCTTGGCAGCTAGAAATCGAAAAGAGTAGCCTAACAGATCTGTCCGGAAAAAATTAAGAGTTACAAATATAGCCAAAGTATTTCAGGATACTCCCCGGTGCTACAGAGCCTGTGCACTGTGCTGAGCTTGTTTTGGACTAAGACTTGAGTTAGAAAAAGAACAAAGCACTTATAGGTTATTACCTGTGTGCCATGATGTTGATGCCTTGTTCAAGACTCAAACCTCAAACCTGTAATCATTTGTTTTGTTTCTAGGCTGAGTTTTGTTGTTGTTGTTGTTGTTGCGGGATGGGGAATGTTAATCTCAGTTACATATATTTTGCCGTCTGTCTTCTAATTTGGTTGGTAGTCTGCGCCCAACAGGTTTGAAACCGACTACCCTAGGAGTATATGGATTGATGACTTTGAGGCTCATCTATAACTTGAATGTCTGCACTAGAACTCACAGGGGGGTTCCAAAATGTGCCTCTATGGGTATTCGGCATATAGGGCTAGACCCATATTTTATAGACCGATCCCCTCCTTGTAGGTGATGTGGTCAAAATCACGCTAGCCGCCTTTACTTCCAAGAAGTATACCTGGTACTCACTCAACCCTGGGTCGATCTGGAAACTAAGGTCAATTTTGAAAAATTTCCGGCTTAACGACCCGAACCCACGACCTTACAATCCGCAGGCTAG
>CAJHNH020001134.1:20000-25000 GCA_905116865.2 Candidula unifasciata
ATGTGTAAGTAAATTCGACATTTGTGTTGGCAAACACGCCACATTCATGATTCTACATCGTATTTGTTTTCCTTCACATAGGATCAACAGGAAAACAGACGCAGGTACTAACCGCAACAGACATCGAATGAAAGGAAAGATGCAGGCGTGCTGTTGGCTTTATGAAGGGTTTCACGGCAATACAGCTTCCAAGAATAACTGTTTGCCGTTTGAAGAGAAATTAATCTAAAAAGCAGACAGCCGTAAAAAAAAAAAAAAACATGCAGAAATTTGGCGACGACTCTCCGTGCAGACTTGAAACAAGCGCCGTAACTGATTCTGCCAAACTAACGGCTTTTCTCTTCTCTCTCTCTATCTCTCTCTCTCTCTCTCTCTCTCTCTCTCTCTCTCTCTCTCTCTCTCTCTATGTATGCATGTTTGTAGATGTATGTACGCATTTGTAGCAGTGTAAGTATGTGGGTGTATGTGTGTGTATTTAGGTATGTATGCAAGTATGTATATATGTATGTGTGTAAAGATGTAGGTGTATGTATAGAAGTGTGTATGTATGTGTATGTATAGATGTGTGTATGTATGTGTGTGTGTGTGTATGTATGCATGTGAGTGTAAGTATGTGGGTGTATGTGTGTGTATTTAGGTATGATGCAAGTATGTATGTATGTGTGTAAAGATGTAGGTGTATGTATAGATGTGTGTATGTATGCATGTGTGTGTGTATGTATGAATGTATGTGAGTGTATATGTGTGGTTGTGGGCGTATGTGGGTGTCTCTGTACATGTGATTGTATGTGTGTGTATACATGCATGCATGTGTAGCTGTGTATGTATGGAATGAATGTGTGTGTGCATGTATGTCAATATGTGTATGTGTGTGTCTTTTCTGTTTGTGTGTGTATGTAGATGCGTGTATGTATGTATTAAGTATGTCTGTATATGAATTTAAGAGTATATATACGTGTGTGTGAGTGTGTACAATTGTGTATACATGATGTGTGTATGCATTATTATATAATGCATATTTCTTTATTATATCCATAACATGCATCATTGATAACAGGCATTGGCATCTCTGAAAAATGACTTTTTAGAAGGGCCGAATGTCAGACGGGCCTGCGTGCCCAATTTGTAACCCTTTGAAAAAAAAAGTTTGTTCGTTCTCTCTCTCTCTCTCTCTCTCTCTCTCTCTCTCTCTCTCTCTCTCTCTCTTTCCTTCTCTCTCACTCTCTCTCTCTCACTCTTTTCTTTTTTTTTTTTTAATTCTACCTACATGCAATAGAAACGCACGGGCGCGGCCAGAAATAAATTATTATCATAAGAAGAAATAAAATTAAAGGAACAGTTGAACAAGTCGGGATCACATTATCACACTGCGGCGAAAAAAAAGCCTTCATCAGCACATTCAGATTTAGATGTTTTTTCTTGCAGTTAGATGGCGTTTTTGACATTTAGATGGTGATGTTTTTCTAGATGTTTTTCATTTAGAGTGAATTAATCAAATTTAACCTAAGAAACAAGATGGCATTTTACCTCTTAAATGCTATCGACAATAACATTTGGCCTGAAAAGAGTAGGAAAAGGCTGTTCCACTTATCAGCTCCCTGGTTGGGTATTAAAAGAAACTGGAACAGCTAAAGCATACCAGAGTCATTTTGGATCTGAAGCTTTAACATCCAAGCTTAGTTTATCATGTGGATCTTTTGAGGCAGACTTCAATAAAGATGAGGACATGATTCTACAGGGTAAGTCATATCAATAACTATCTAATTTGTGACTCTTTCCATTTGGATGTTTTTTCTAGATTTTCCAATTTAGATGTTTTTACATATTTTTTGACTCCATTTTGGATGTGTTTATTTCTCCAAAGAAAAGTGGCAACACTGTTGTGATGTAAATTTTCTAAAATGTCTGAAGACTTCTCTGAGGCTTGAAACGTGTGCATTGATGCTTTTTGAAGAGAGTTTTTAATTAGAGGGATAGGGTATGTGGCCAGGCCAAGCTAAGCTTTACCTGGGGGCATGGTTCCCAAATGCTGGATCCGTTTCTTTTTAGTGAGATTATTGTTTCGAAAACTTTATTCTTTGTTACTGTATTCAGAAGCTCTTTGTTGTTGCTTTTTAATTTATGTATCTACACACACATACAAACACACGCACACACACATTTTAAAGAAATTCTCCTCTTGACAACTATATATATATAGTAAAAATCAGTCTCATTACCTAAAATATATATAAATATATATATTAGGTAATGAGACTGATTTTTTTTTTTAATGGCCCAAAAAAAAATGTCATATATGAAGCAATGCATGGAATCCAAAGAGGCAACCTTCACCTATGATCTGGCAACTTTACATTGCCGCCTGATAAGCTGACGACAAACAAGCAGCCATTGTATTGACCTAGTGAGATGTGCATTGTTACGAAATCAGCATGTAGCAGAAAGCTAACGTTAAATGATGTTTAAAACTGAGATCAAGCGCCATTGCGACATTTGAATTGATGTGATAAGTATATGGGGATAATTTTTAACTCGTGCACAGATTTTCAAGTGGTATTCACGATTCAAAAGTGGTGTAGAAAATATTACTAGTGCAACTAGACCTGGACGCCCAGTTTCTGTTTGTAATGATGAACTCATTGCAAATGTCAGAAAACGGATGCAAAAAGATCATTGTTTAAATGTGAGACCATTCGTAAAATTCTAGTGGAAAATTCGGCAAGAAAAAAGTTGCTTGCCGGTTTGTATCACATTCCTTGTCTGATGACCAAAAACATCAGCATGCTGAGTACGCTAAAGACATCATTAGAATGTGTCACAGAAATAAAGATTTCTTAAATTTGATTGTTGCAGAGGAAACGTGAATTCTCCGCTATGATCCCACAGCTAAACGCCAAAGTGCTCAGTGAAAATCATCATCACCAAAAGGCAAAAATAATCCGTCTTCAAAAGTCGAAAGTGAAAACAACGTTGGTGTGCTTCTACGACAGCCAAGGAATTATTCCCAAATAATTTATTCCAGAGCGACAGACTGTCACAGCCACAGTTTATTTAAGTATTTTGAAACTTATATTGAAAAGAATTCTCAGAGTTTGACCCGAATATTCAACATATGGCAGTTTTTTTCCCGTCTACATGAAATGCACCGGCTCACCGGCGGTAGTTGTACAACAATTTTTGGCCCCAAAACAAGTGTGTGTTCTCAGCCATCCACATTACCCCAATGTTTGTCTCCCTGTGATTATTTGTATACTCCAAGTTAAAGTTACCATTGGAAGGACGCTTCTTTGACTTTATTTGATGACATTCAAAGAGCCGTAACATCGACTTTAAGGGCCATAACAACTGAAGAACTATCATTCCTGTGTTATTCCTGTCATTCCTGTGTTTGTTAGATCGTGCCACTTGCTGTATCAGTGCACAAGGGCTTACTTGGAATAAAATGCAGGTTATATCTTCAACTGTTTTTTTTTTTTTTTTATGGAATTATCTTATTTGCTAATCATCGGACTTTGTATATTATTTTTTACTTCTCTATCTTTTCTGTCTCTCTCGCTTTTACTCTCCCTCTCCCTCTCTCTCTCTCTCTCTCTCTTATCATATTCCTTACGTCCTTCTTAGGACGTTATTTTTTGTTATTTGAAGCGCCACTCTGGCTTTTGCCAGGGGCCGCAATATAGGCAGGTCATCATTATGGCCGGATGTCTGAACGCGGTTTCTGGGACCTCTCCGCGGTGATCCTCATCCGCATGGTGGCACTTTGTGTCATCGGGTGTTTATCGCTTGTTTGATGTCCTGGTGGGGTAAAAAGCCAATCCAATCTCTCTCTCTCTATTTACATCTATACACACACACACACATATATATATATATATATATATATATATATATATATATATATAGAGAGAGAGAGAGAGAGAGAGAGAGAGAGAGAGAGTTTCTATGTGTGTATCTTTTTGTCTCTAATTGTGTCTATATTTGTTTCTCTGTGTGATATAAGAAGGCTGCGTGGTCTCGAGGCAAGGTGTCTGCCTCGAGTGCTAGAGGTTCCGGTTGAACCTGCATCTACAACTGTTCACATCTTCTTGTTCTTACTCTCGCATTTATTACCAGACAACATGCTGTGTGGAGGAACTACCGAGACTAAAGAGGCTACTGAAGAAATTCAAGCTTTGGTTGACAAGGTTCATGCTGACTTGGAAGCAAAAGATGGAAATAGTTTTCCACATTTCAAGGCCGTCGCCTACAAGAGTCAGATAGTTAATGGTACCAACTACTTTGTAAATATCCAGGTCGACGATGATAAGTTTTTCCATGCCGGTATCCATCAGGCACTTCCACATGCTGGCAGCACAGTTTCGTTCCACAGCCACCAACCTGACAAATCCAGAGATGCTATTGAATATTTCTAACTGATGTCATTTGTGATCAGGGTTCCCTGAAATATTCCAGTGTATTCACAAATAAAATGATACCATTCTTATATGTTTTTATAAACCACAAATATGTGTGAATTGTGTTTAGACTGATCTCAATATAATGTATAATGTGCACGATAACAGCTTGTTTTTGTCTCAAAATCACTGGGGGTTTTTTTTTGTTGGTGAATTAGATGTCCTACTCATTATGGGCATTTGCATCTTTTTCTAACCACTTACTTTATTAGCAAACTCTTGTCTACATTATCGATATCAAATTACATATGCTTTGAAAATTAGTGTGCCCTTGGCTTTGTTTTTTTTTTCTCAACAAACAAGAAAAAAAAAAAAAAGGGAAGGAAAGTGTCAAAAAGGTGCCAATGCTCACGACAAATTATCTATTATAATTGTGCTGAAAAATTATGACGAACAAAGCTTCCTGTCCTGTATAACGCTAGAAGAAAAAACCTGGGTGCATCTATAATTGCAGCTGTAGCTTTAGCCAAGAGGGCATATTTTTACTTTATTTACTAATTTCAAGGTAAACTAACATGGTGACTTATTAACTAAATTTAATCAAAT
>CAJHNH020001134.1:30000-82500 GCA_905116865.2 Candidula unifasciata
CATTTTGTGGCTGTTGTGGTTTTTATAGGCAAATTCACGTCCAGTAGTTTGCCATTTCTTTCTGGACGCCTGGAGAGATACAAGAAAATAATAAGAACTTTACAGGGAAGCATGCACAGCAGGAGTCAAGAGATCATCAGTAGAAAGATCATTAGGTGACGATTGTTTCGGCCCATTACTTTATAAACAATCTCGGAAGATGGGTCGACCTGGGTCATACTCCAGGCCACGATCTTTCCCTGCTGCACTTTATCGAACTCTCGGATAGGGACAAGCAGATATGGTGACTCTGCAACAGGTATTATGAGATGTGTTATATTTGTCGCTGCGGTAGCAAATTAGCCGACTACCTTCACGAAAAATGTGACAAGCTCACGGTTGGTTCATCGGACAGATGTTAGACTTTGGCATTTGTCAGAGAGACACTGGCAGACATTTATCGGACATATGGCTTTACAGATTTCTTTCCCCATTATGGGCTCAGACCAGCCTATAGAGACCCATCCCCAACGACGTTCCGTTGTGTCCAAAGCCAGCTCGAAACCCTTTCAGCTGCTTCGCCCAGTTATTTTAGTGACCGTTTACACTCTGTTCCTCGAAAGCCCATCTACTTTAACACAATGTATGGGGAAGTACAGATAAGTCCTTCTGCGCCTTCCTCGACGGCAAAGACTTTAACTTTAACAGTCACGAGTTCACTGTACCTTTCTAACTTGTACAGGGGATTTTTCCTCCATAGCAGCCCCAATTATGATGAAATACATCTCGACATCTATTCTGATTGATAGCAGCCCCAATTATGATGAAATACATTGCGACATCTATGCTGATTGATAGCAGCCCCAATTATGATGAAATACATCGCGACATCTATGCGGATTGATTGCAGCCCCAATTAAGATGAAATACATCGCGACATCTATGCTGATTGATAGCAGCCTCAATTATGATGAAATACATCGCGACATATATGCTGATTGAATGTAGACCCAATTATTATGAAATACATCGCTACATCTATGCTGATTGATAGCAGTCCCAATTATGAAAAAAAATGCATTGCGACTTCTATGCTGATTGATAGCAGCCCCAATTATGATGAAATACATCGCGACATCTATGCTGATTGATAGCAGTCCCAATTATGATGACATACATCGCGACATCTATGCTGATTGATAGTAGCCCCAATAACGATGACATACATCGCGACATCTATGCTGATTGATAGCTGCCCCAATTATTATGAAATACATCGCGATATCTATTCTGATTTATAGCAGCCCCATTTATAATGAAATGCATCTCTACATCTATGCTGATTGATAGCAGCCCCATTTATAATGAAATACATCTCGACATCTATGCTGATTGATAGCAGCCCCATTTATGATGAAATACATCTCGACATCTATGCTGATTGATAGCAGTCCCATTTATGATGAAATGCGTCTCGACATCTATGCTGATTGATAGCGGCCCCATTTATGATGAAATACATCTCGACATCTATGCTGCTTGATTGCAGCCCCATTTATGATGAAATGCATCTCGACATCTATGCTGATTGATAGCAACCCCATTTATGATGAAATGCATCTCGACATCTATGCTGATTGATAGCAGCCCTATTTATGATGAAATACATCTCTACATCTATGCTGATTGATAGCAGCCCCATTTATGATGAAATACATCTCGACATCTATGCTGATTGATAGCAGCCCCATTTATGATGAAATGCATCTCGACATCTATGCTGATTGATAGCTGCCCCATTTATGATGAAATACATCTCGACATCTATGCTGATTGATAGCAGTCCCATTTATTATGAAATACATCTCGACATCTATGCTGATTGATAGCAGCCCGAAAAAAAAAAAAAAAAAAAAAAAAAAAAAAAAAAAAAAAAAAAAAAAAAAAAAAAAAAAAAAAAAAAAAAAAAAAAAATTTATGATGAAATGCATCTCGACATCTATGCTGATTGATAGCAGCCCCATTTATGATGAAATACATCTCGACATCTATGCTGATGAAGACGAAAATGGTGACAACGCTGACGATAACAAAGAAAGCGAGTTTAGCAGTGTCGATAATAACAGCGATGGCGACGAGGCAACAAAGCACGCACTGAAATGGGAAGCAAATGGGCTAAGGAAGGTTTCAAGAGAAAGTGTAAGACACACTTTGTCAAGACACGCTAAGGCTGGGTGGACTGAAGTTCATCCATGATAGCAAGAGAATTATAAAGGATAGAACGGAATGGAGGGCTAGATCACCAGCCTTATGTGATCTTTAACGGCACAACGCAGCAGCGAGGCGTGACCAGTTCGTATATGTAAGCGTCACTATTCCCCTGGTCTCTGGTTAGTTTGATCAAACGCCCGTGCGCATTGTTGTGCATGTAAAAATTCCCCTGGCAGTTGAAAATCAAAAAGAAGTGGTCGGCACAAACGACGTCACGGGCCATTCCAATATTTCAGAAGGTGGTAAGAACGGGTTTTCCGTGTTTTCTGTACTTGAGCGCCTTTCTTTCCAGACCAAGGTTTTCGCGCGGTTACCTAACCCTAACATTGATCCTAACCTTAATCCTAACCCTAACCACAAATATACGCTCAGTCTATCACCCACTAAAATATTTGACTGTTCCGTGACCTGTGGATTTCTCATGCTTGTGGTCGGCTAAAAAGAAAGTACCAAGTGGTCGATCGGAGAGAGACAGGGTAGCAGAACATAACCCTGAAAGGTTCCACACTCAAGTGATTGGCGATCCCGCAAGTGTCAAGAGCAGTTAAATGGAAAGAAGGCAGCTAGCATCGTAGTACTAATAATTGGTAGCTTTCACAGGTTAAGGTTTCGGCATGAGTGGCGTTAGCATGTAGCGAGCGTTCTTGTCATTGTCTGAGACGCTAAGCGAGTGGCTTACTTATAATAAATAGTGAGTAATAATAATAAATAGTAAAATGTATCTGTTTTGGTAATGGAAGGTGTAAGCATCGATTACAGCTGTTACATGCACGCAGTGCTGGATTTAGGATGAGCTAAAAAAAAAGGGGGGGGGGGCGCTCACAATCTACAGGGGCCTCTGAATATATCTTTTCACAAATGCAGTTTTCTTTTAATATATTTTTTTCTCCACAAGAAACATTATTTTAGGTTAAAGCGACAATATATTTCCATTGTCAATTTACAAGGCGTAAATACTTTACAATTTCCCGACATTCATCGACATGTAGCAGGTCCTTTGCAGAACGTCGCTCTCATCGCGGTCTGCCTGAAGGACACTCGCTCTCTTGCCAGCTCTCCGGCCTCGTTCACTTTCATTTGCAAGTAGTCACTTATATGCTGTGCCCATCTTGTCGGCCCCTGCACCTCCTTCCTGCTTTCATACCTTCTGCAACAAATCCGCCATGGCGCTGGATACGACCAAAATATTTCAGCTTCCGAGACAAGATGCTGTTCATTAGCCAATCTTCCTTGATGTTCAGATCTTTTCTGAAATGACGGGTTATAATTTGAAAGTTAAAAGGTAAGAGTTAAAATTGCACCGGGTTTTGATGCCAAATAGTCGTGGGAGGCTATCATGAGCCCGTATCAACGACTGGGGAGAACTTTGGACATCGACAGAATGATTTAGTCTTGTGCCACAATCAATAAGTTCAACGTTATCATCCTGCTTTGAATATACGTTTGTGTGTCCAGGCTTTATGGCTTGGGAAAAAAAGGGGGGGGGGGGTGCACGCATAAGGGCAAACAAGTAGAACGAGTCAACACCAGCAATGTTGCCCTAACAACTCCAACAACGGTACACTGGGTCTCTTTCCGCAGAACAACTAGCTGCCTGCCGAGAGCATCGTCAAGAACATGCGTCCGCAGTTCCGGCGACGATCCCATAAGATTTATGTAAACACTGCGCAGTGAACTGAACGGCACAACCGTGAAACAAACCCACGACCTTCAAAGCGCGCTTGACCTCAAAAGCAGGGCCGCAAGAGCTTTATTAGGCTTAGAGTTTTACAAAGTCCAAAACATCGGCGAATGGGTCGTCCATTGGCTGGCCAGTAGACGACTTCGTTTTTGAGCCTATCTCCTCTAATTGCATTACCGCTGCAAGAGTCTTTTTCAGAGCTTTTTGGGGGCGAGCAATGCTAAGCCATTCTATGTGGCGCACATAACCTAGTCACAATTATAACCAAAAGCCCCCTCCACACCCCCCCCCACCCCACCCTTTTTCGTTGATGCTAGTTGTACGTGACGAGTTTTTTTTTTTTTTCTAGTCTAAATCCAGCATTGCGTGCACACCTCGCAATGGTAGAACATGATGATGATGATGACGATGACGATATCATAATGATGATGATGATGATGATAATGATGATGATGATGATGAACGAAGAGATGCCAGGCGCTACAAGAACAGGTACACACGCCTGGGTACAAGAACCCCATCGCAGACAGCTCTGACAGAAATTTCCCAGACTGGCGCGTTCCTCTTTGATTTATCTTCCCCGTGCATTTGTGTTAAATTTCTTACAAACACACTCGCTGACGCACAAACATGCAAACTCACCCTGCTCACTAATTCCGAAATCACCGATTAGCCCCTCCTCCTTTTTTCTCCGCCGCCTCTCAACGCCTTCCCCCCCCCCCACTATTTATCAATGGCGATACCAGGAGTCCCACCTTCAGGCGTCGTGTTATGGAGGCTCAGCCAACTTGAACCGCGACCAATAAAAACAATAATAATAATAATTATAATAATCTAGTCGTCCCCTTGCGGGATAAAATTGTTCGTTATTTGAAGCCCTACTCTGGCTCTTGTCAGGGGCCGCAATATTTTTTTTTTTTTTTAAAGTAAAGATCCCTTTCCACGCGCCCATATTTTTACAGACCATCAGCACTCGGTTGGTGATGTGGTCAGCATTACGCCGGCTGTCTTTACTTTCCCAGGACAGCCCATCCTGGTACCCATTTTAGGCTGGGTCGACCTGCGACGCCCCGTACCATGATAAAAATCCACGCAGCCAGCAGTGGGTTTCGATCTCGGTACGTTGGATTACGAGTCGGACTCGCAACGCCTAAGCCACGGAGGCCGCAATATAGCCCGACCATAAATATGGTCTAATGGCTGAACGCTCCACGGGTGATCCTCATCCGCATGGTGGCACTTTGTGTCATCGCGTGTTTATCGCTTGTTTGATGTCCTGGTAGTAGAAGATAGATATAGATGTTAATAATAATAATAATAATAGAAGTGAATAATTAAACTATTAGACAGATTGTGGCAACGACAGATCGTACTAGATTTTTAGAGAAACAGCAGATCAAATGGTTCGGTCATCTCGTTAGAATCCAGCAAGATCAAATACCATCACAGGCACTACATTTTCGAAGATCAGCTACAAGAAAAAGAGGACGGTCGCGAACAACATGGATCGACAATATTAAAGACACTCTACGCTTTTAAGGCATGACAATATCCACTTGCAGCCAACGTGCACTGGATCGCAAATTATTCCTCCCCACTACGCTTAATGGCAGGTAGGGAGCATTTAAACCCAAGAACCTAACCCCAGCAATACGCCCCCCCCCCCCTCAGTTTTTTCCCCCACCAAAATTATCGGTTAAGTTCGCGTTAATCTTCCTAAATAGATAGAGTAGGTCACTTTTTATTCACACTTTTGTTATGCTAGTCGACTTTCATGAAGGTTACGGGTGTGTCCCGCTCTGCTGTTTGCTTTCTGTGATTTCTTGCATTTACGTTTTCCTTCTGAGAAAGAGATTGCCTGTGGTATAGGTTGCAGCACTCTAGAAGGGAATTGTGTTAGGACCACCAGTTTTTCCATGTTTTTTGGCGTGCTGAAAAATAGAACACGCCATATCAACGTCACTGCGGAACACCCCGGTAAACTTGTGCCGAAGTGACTGGTTCAGGAACTACCAATCAGAAGTGAGCTAGTGTGTATAAGGGCAGAACGTAGGGGAGATCAACGTTCCTTTTTCCAAATGATCTTATGTTGTTCTGTTTCTAAGTTTTCTTTTATACATTTCATATTTATTTATATTAGGGCTGTACCGAATATTTGCTTCGTATTCGCTTCGGGGCCGAATAGTGGACCTAATAACTATTCGGTATTCGGCCGAATAGTTGCGGTCGGGCCGAATACGAATAGTGGTTACCTTACACCCGTTTCTGCATACACTGCGATAGACTGAAATAACTCTCTTATTAACCAATATTTGCTGTTGCTTAAGTCCGTCGTAGCGGGGGCAACTGCGACCCGTTTGCGTGGTACGGCATCCAGTTTTAACATATGGCTGTAAGTCCTGGACTATCGGTAGGCAGGCCAAACAATTTCTTGAGGCCTCAAAGATGCGGCTGTACAGATCAATGTTTGAAATACCTTGGACAGCCAAACAAAAGCAACCAAGAGGTTTTGAAAGAGGCGGGAGCCCGAAGACAACTAATCACAGACATCAGAAGGAGACAGTTATCATTTTTCGGCCATGTTATGAGAAGAGGGAAAATGGAACATATGGTGACCACTGGAAAGATCTGTGGAAGGAGGGATAGAGGAACACAACAAAAGAAGATTCTTGACAGTCTTGTTGCATGGCATGGAGGTGTGTCACACGAACTAGTACATGCTGCATGAGATCGCAGATTGTGGTAAGGCCCACACCAGTCGGCAAGGCACCTGATGATGACGATACAATATTCGTATTCGGCCGAATAGTTGGTACCGCTATTCGTATTCGGCCGAATAGTGAAAATCCCTATTCGGTACAGCCCTAATATATATATATATATATATATATATATATATATATATATATATATATATATATATATATATATATATATATATATCACAAACATACGTTGTTTTTGCCATTCAAGGCATTTTAATATTTATTATTATGTAGGCTTCACTCCAAATATGGAAGATGTTTTGTTGTTGTTATTGTTGTTGTTGTTATTATTATTTCAAAGCCCCAACCTGGCTGTGGCTGGGTCCCTAAGATAATCTAACTGACAGGACATCACACAAGCGATAAACACCCGATGACACAAAGTGCCACCATGCGGATGAGAATCACCGTGGAGAGGTCCCAGAAACCGCGTTCAGACATTTGGCCATAATGATGACCTGCCTATATTGCGGCCCCTGGCAAAAGCCAGAGTGGGGCTTCAAATAACAAAAAATTACGCCCTAATAAGGGCGTATGGATATTGATAATATAATCTAACGTCTGAGCGGGGTTTATGGGACTTGTGCCGGGGTGGTTTTCAGCCGAATACCATCACTTTGTGTCACCGGGTGTTTATCACTAGTTGCGGTCCTGGTGAGGTTGAACGTCATTTATTCATTCAATAATATAGCAAAGTAAAGGACCCTATTTTACGCCTTTTGAAACTTATTGGGTGTATAGGGCTAGACCTATATTTTATAGACCAACGAAACAAGATGGGTGATGTGGTTAGTGTCACGAGGGCCACCTTTACTTCCCAGGACCGCACCCTGTACCCACTCAAGGCTGGGTCGACCTGGGAGCCAAAGTCATTAAAAAAAAAAAAGTCAGGCACCACCAGGGAGCGTACCCACGACCTTCCGATCTGCAGGCGAGAGTCGAGCCGCTACGCCAAGGCGACTCTCATTCAATAATAATATAATATTATTACACAATTTAACAAGGCTTAAGCAGACCCGAAGGTGGCGGGTTCAGGTCGTGACGAAGCCAGGCATTTTACAGAAATGTTATTGGTTTTCTGATTGACCTGGCCTTAAATGGCTACCAGATAGATTCATGGAAAGTAAAGGCGGCCAGCATCATGTTAATCACATCACACATCGAATGCTGATTGATCGACAAAATATAGGTTTAGCCCTATATGCCCAATACGCATAAGAACGTAAAAAGGTCCTAATTGTTTTTACTTAACACTCTTAAGGCTCCCCTCCCCTACTCCTTATCTCCCTTCTTCTCTGTTCGTCTAACTGACACCAGGCCCCCCTCCCCTACTCCTTATTTTCCTTCTTCTCTGTTCTCTAACTGACAAAAGACCCCCTCCCCTACTCCTTCTTTTCCTTCTTCTCTGTTCTCTAACTGACACCAGACCCCCTCCCCTACTCCTTCTTTTCCTTCTTCTCTGTTCTCTTACTGACACCAGACCCCTCCCCTACTCCTTCTTTTCCTTCTTCTCTGTTCTCTAACTGACAAAAGACCCCCTCCCCTACTCCTTCTTTTCCTTCTTCTCTGTTCTCTAACTGACACCAGACCCCCTCCCCTACTCCTTCTTTTCCTTCTTCTCTGTTCTTCTTACTGACACCAGAACCCCTCCCCTACTCCTTCTTTTCCTTCTTCTCTGTTCTCTAACTGACAAAAGACCCCCTCCCCTACTCCTTCTTTTCCTTCTTCTCTGTTCTCTAACTGACACCAGACCCCACCCCTACTCCTTCTTTTCCTTCTTTCTCTGTTCTCTAACTGACACCAGACCCCCTCCCCTACTCCTTCTTTTTCCTTCTTCTCTGTTCTCTAACTGACACCAGACCCCTCCCCTACTCCTTCTTTTCCTTCTTCTCTGTTCTCTAACTGACACCAGACCCCCTCCCCTACTCCTTCTTTTCCTTCTTCTCTGTTCTCTAACTGACACCAGACCCCCTCCCCTACTCCTTCTTTTCCTTCTTCTCTGTTCTCTAACTGACACCAGACCCCCTCCCCTACTCCTTCTCATTCTTCTCTGTCGTCTAACTGACACCAGACCCCCTCCCCTACTCCTTCTCCTCTGTTCTCTAACTGACACCAGACCCCCTCCCCTACTCCTTCTCCTCCTTCTCTGTTCGTCTAACTGACACCAGACCCCCTCCCCTACTCCTTCTCCTTCTTCTCTGTTCTCTAACTGACACCAGACCCCCTCCCCTACTCCTTCTCCTTCTTCTCTGTTCGTCTAATTGACACCAGCACCAGGTTGTAGCCCACTGTTGTGATTGTCTGTATTTGTCTTGAGCTTGGGTGAAGGATTTGTTCCTTTTTTCTTATTTAGCAGGTTTCTGCTACACCATTTGTCCAATTCTTTCTTTCTCTTTCTCTTGTCTTTCTTTAAATTTTACTGTAAAAAAAAAAAAAAAAAAAAAATATCTCATATTTAGTTTGGTATGTCTGTATTCTCACTAAATGATTGAACCATTTCATTCTTTGTCAATCGAATCCAGATATGGTCTTGTTCCGTCTTTCTCTCTAATGCTGGTATTCGTAACCCTGTTTCTTCTTGTGTTGTTTGTGACCTTGTGGAGACGGCGCATTACACATGTAATTATTTTCTATTCTAATAACCTATTCATTGTCCATGTTTCGCACTGATAACATAAAGTAGGGATAAAGACGATATAATTCATTTGCTGTTTTGCAGGAAGGCAGACATTTGGGTATCTAATCAGTGGGGGCTAAATAATAGGTGACAGCATTTGGATTCTGCTCTCTGGCTTCTATCTTGCTATCCCACAGCCACACACACACAAAAACTATAGGAGCACTGAGAACCCCACTCCTTCTCTAACCCCCCCCCCCCCCCCCCCCCCGCCTGCCCCGACCCCCAGGATATCTTGCTGGGAACGCCTCTGATTTCACAAAAACTATTATAATTTTGTGGGGTAGAGCTACACCGGTTGACTACGGAAAGAAAATGTGTGTCATTTTGACATCCAAGGAAAGTAAATCAGTGTTAGGGAGAAAAAAGGGGGAGTAAATCAAAGTTTTTGGGACGTTGGTTACCGCCCCAAAAAGTCACTTTCCAAAATAGTTTTCAGAGGATGGGGAGAATGTATTTTCCATCACTTGTGTGAAAGAAGCGAATTTTATTACTCTGAATGCTGACGCAATTAACACTTTCCTTTCATGTGTGTTTGTTACGTACGCGACTGTTTCCCATAGTGCATGAAACACGAAAGTATAAACACGCAAGAGTATAAGCCAAAAGAGCGATTTGCCAGATGGTTATCGAGCAAAAATCACCATGAGGGAACCATTAGGAGGCAAAGATTAAAGGAATTTTCGTCATTCGTGGCAATATGTTCGCGCAGCCAACATCTGATGTTAAGTTGGAGAAAAAGAAAATCTACACGGGTAGTAAATGGGAGACAAAATACATATTGTAAAACATGGGCGAGCGTTTTGATTCTCGGTGACAAGATTAAAAACAGAAGAATAGAATGACAGATGTCGTAGTTAGGTTGCCTGCAGTGAGTTTTGTCGACTTCTGTTGATTTTAAATTCCTGATGATGACAGGTTTTTTTTTCTTAATTCAGAAACCATGAGTTGTTAACCCTTTGGCTCAGTACTATTTAGGCCAGTGGCCTGACACTTTTGGGCTGCGTGGTCTCGAGGCATGGTGTCCGCCTCGAGTGCTAGAGGTTCCGGGTTTATTTCATGGTAAAAGTTGGAATTTTTTTACGTGGACTTGGATGTCTAGTAATTTTGCCTGGTCTCTGAGTAGTGAAATAGGAAGCCCGGGTGCATTGTATAGCACGTAAAAAATCCTTACTCTAAAAGAGTAGCTTCAGGGCGCTGCCCGGGCAAAATTTTAAGTTAACATCTACCCAAAGTATTTGAGGATCCTCGCTGGGGCTACAGAGCCTCTGTACTGTGCTGATCTTCTATAGACCCAGACTTGAGTTAGAAGAAGAATAGAGCACTTATGGGTTACTTGCCGAGTCGCATGATGTTGATTCGTTGTTCAAAACCTCAAACCTGCAACAAGGTTTTAGGTGACGCCCCGCTTGAGTGCATGCCCCCCCCCCCCCGCCCACCTTTTCCCCAACATAAACCCTGTGCTTAAAAATGAGATGAGGACAAAAAAGAAAATCACAAGCATGCTAAGAAGAACTTTTGAGCTCATCAACACTGCAAAAATTCTTTTCAGAGCTAACTGGTGGCGCCAGACATGATGTATGGCGCACATAAGCTAGTCACAAGTATAACCAAAAGCTCTCCCTTCTGGTATGCTGGTTGAACGTCACAATTTTTAGGGTCAAAGCAAGCAAAGCTAAAAAGGCACCGCCGCTCGCAACTATTCTAGGCGGGGGGCAGCGTGGTGCCTCGCGCCCCCCCCCCCCCCGGCAGGGTTGTGCTCCCCCCTCAGTAATTTGGAAATGTGGGTCAGTCTCGTTTAAACTTTCTTAGGCAGGGAAAGGAGGGTTGGGGTGGAAAAGGGGGGGGGGTGGGGGAGGTTAGAGGTACCTATGACCGGAACCTTGGCTAGACAAGCTGTGGTGAATACAGACACCTATTTTTTTTTGTTTAGAAAAAAAATTCGCCCCTAGTTAAAGACAAACCGTACGTGTAATTAAATTTACATTTGCTTTTGACGGCTTTGCAAATTTACAAACGAGTATCAACAATCAAATCCCATAAACAACAAAGGTTTAAAGTCGGGATGATCGACTTCAAGCACCGGTTCTATCCCATATAGTTCGCTCTCTTTTCCGCAGAACGGCTAACTGCCTGCCAAAAGCGTGGCAACGAACACAACCTCCATAGCTCCGGCGACGATCCCTGGAGATATCCGTAGAAAATTGCCCTCGTGAACTGAAGAGTGCAGCCGGGAAACGAACCCACGGCCTTCAGAGCGCGAGGCAAACGGCTTGACCACTTTGCCACCGAGACCCCTAAACTTGACACTTACACAGCACGCGAAATATATATATATATAAAAAAAAGACTCTAAATCTTCGCTTGCTCTCCTTCCTTTATCTTGGAAGAGTTCCTCTCTGGTACCACTTAGGGCGCCATACTTTGAACTCGCTGGCTCCAAGTGTGCATGTGTGTTCTCTTTGGGTGTTTTGGGGCACTGCAGAGATCGACATGTGTTTCTGCGTCTATGCTCTTGTGCATATGGTTGTTTGTGTTGTTTGATCTGTCTAGTTTTGATGTTTTAGATTTAGTCTCAAAGTCTTTGAAATTTCTTATAACTTTTTCCCATTCTTCTTCTGCGTCTGCCCGAAGACGTAAATGCGTTGTATCCGTGTACAAAATGTTGAATGTTGAATTAGGAATCGACATCACGGCACTCGGGACACTCCCGTAAGCACTTCGGCCCCATCTTTAGCAGCAAGGGAAGGGTTCCAATACCGATGGCACCTTTAACCGTCTTCAAAATGGATGCGATTGTTTGTGCCTTTGGGTCGATACATCCGACTTCTGCAGCCATTTGTTTAAACAGGTGTAATCAACACATCAATAACATGGTACAAGAGTAGTAACCCAGAAGTGCTCAGTTCTACTTCTAACTCAAGCCTGACAACGATGTAATCAACGCAGTGCACTAAATGGCACCGGCGAACTACTTTGGGTAAATTTTTAACCCCAAATTTTGCCTGGGCTACGTTATGCTACTCTTTTGGATTTCCAACTGCCAAGAGATTGTTCGTGCACAACAATGCACAAGGGTGTCCGATCTTAATCATTAGTACGAAAGCTCACGCGGCGATAGTGACAGACGGATAAACGAGTGAAAAAGTATTGAAGGGAATAGACAAACGAACGGGACGGTTGAATGAAAAAGACGGATCGACAAAAATGACGGATGTTAAACAAATAGGTGGAATGGACACACGGGAGAAATTGTTGGGCGAATGGATCGGAAAAACCTCGGCCTATTTATTATACAGAAGGACCTGGGAAAAACGAACAGGCAAATTAAACAGAGCAAACAGATAAACAGTCAGAGTGGGTGAAAAGACGGACGGAGAGACAAACTGCGTTTACAGAAGAACAGCATGGACATTTCCGGTGGACGTACGGAACGAAATGGCGAACGAAAGGAGGGGCTGGCGGTCGGTAGCTTAGAAAGGCGGGATGGCAGTACAGATGTGGGCGCGAAGAATACAGACGGACATACAGATAGACAGATAAGTAGCCAGGCTGGTCAGTAAGGGGGCAGACAGGCAGGTAGGTTGATAGATAGACAGACAGGTAGTTAGATAGACAGACAGACACATTGACAGGTGACAGAGAGACGGACACAGAAGCAGAGACGGTAGTACGGACGCACAGACAGGTCAGCAGACAAGCACACATATAGACAGACGGGTAGACATGTAGCACGCAGGTCAGTAATGGGATAGAGCGAGACAGGCAGCCAAGCAAATAGACTGACAGACAGACAGACGGAAGGACGGGCAGATGGACAGACAGAGATAGATAGATAGATAGACAGACAGACAGACAGACAGACAGACAGACAGACAGACAGACAGACAGACAGACAGACAGACAGACAGACAGACAGACAGACAGACAGACAGACAGACAGACAGACAGACAGACAGACAGACAGACAGACAGACAGACAGACAGACAGACAGACAGACAGACAGACAGACAGACAGACAGACAGACAGACAGATAGATAGATAGATAGATAGATAGATAGATAGATAGATAGATAGATAGATAGATAGATAGATAGATAGATAGATAGATAGATAGATAGATAGATAGATAGATAGATAGATAGATAGATAGATAGATAGATAGATAGATAGATAGATAGATAGATAGATAGATAGATAGATAGATAGATAGATAGATAGATATTTAGGTAGGTAGGTAGGTAGGTAGGTAGGTAGGCAGGCAGACAGACAGACAGACAGTTAGACAGACAGACAGACAGACAGACAGACAGACAGACAGACAGACAGACAGACAGACAGACAGACAGACAGACAGACAGACAGACAGACAGACAGACAGACAGACAGACAGACAGACAGACAGACAGACAGACAGACAGACAGACAGACAGACAGACAGACAGACAGACAGACAGACAGACAGACAGACAGACAGACAGACAGACAGACAGACAGACAGACAGACAGACAGACAGACAGACAGACAGACAGACAGATAGATAGATAGATAGATAGATAGATAGATAGATAGATAGATAGATAGATAGATAGATAGATAGATAGATAGATAGATAGATAGATAGATAGATAGATAGATAGATAGATAGATAGATAGATAGATAGATAGATAGATAGATAGATAGATAGATAGATAGATAGATAGATAGATAGATAGATAGATAGATAGATAGATAGATAGATAGATAGATAGATAGATAGATAGATAGATAGATAGATAGATAGATAGATAGATAGATAGATAGATAGATAGATAGATAGATAGATAGATAGATAGATAGATAGATAGATAGATAGATAGATAGATAGATAGATAGATAGATAGATAGATAGATTAAAACATTAAATCAACCGCGCTCAAAACGAATTTCCTGTTTTACTTGAAGACAAACGCAGGTTCGCGACCATGTCTTTTTGTATGCACACATCTGGATAAAAGCGATTTATCCAGGCCGCTGACCAGATATACTGAAATATTCCAGACAATAAACTAAACAATGTGTGGCGTGGGTTTTCTTTGTTTTAATTTACAAGGAGGCAAACACGTTTTGATTTCTCTTTTGTCTAACATCTGCACAAAATCCCGCCTCGCAGGCAACGAAACGCCAAGCTGGCGAGAAAGTTATTGGCGAAAACAACTGTGAACATGTTGCGCAGCCAACGCTTCTTATTGCCTGGCGATGCTGGCAAGGTTGCTTGTCTACTGAACGCTCCCTCGGTTACAAAAATGTGGCGACATTTTGACTGCAGCAACAGACACCCAAATGATTGCCGCTGCTGTTCTGTTGTTGATGCTCTTGCCTAAGTTGCTGCTACATCCATAACAACACGAGCACTACTACTACTGCTGCCACTACTAGTTATATCTGTCTGTCTGTCTGTCTGTCTGTCTGTCTGTCTGTCTGTCTGTCTGTCTGTCTGTCTGTCTGTCTGTCTGTCTGTCTGTCCGTCCGTCCGTCCGTCCGTCCGTCCGTCCGTCCGTCCGTCCGTCCGTCCGTCCGTCCGTCCGTCCGTCCGTCCGTCCGTCCGTCCGTCCGTCCGTCCGTCCGTCCGTCCGTCCGTCCGTCTGTCTGTCTGTCTGTCTGTCTGTCTGTCTGTCCGTTGGCCTCTTCACTTGTAAGAAATGCTAAATATAACAAAATGTAACTAAAAAGCTCAATAGAGGGAATGGAAAAGACGCACACAAACAACCGAATGTTTTGACCAAAGTCTTTATCAACGGAGTACTAAATATAGGATATTTTGTGTTATAATTCAAATTTCTTTTAATCAGTTTGACTGCAGTTAACCTCCCCTCCTCCCGCCCAATTTACGTCATCACTCTTGACTTGTAGCCTCGCAGTGCATCACCTAACATGAATTGTCCAACCTTACTTGATCTACAGGTGCCTGCAAAACCGTCCAGGGCCACGATATAACCGTCCAGGGCCACGATATTACCGTCCAGGGCCACGATATAACCGTCCAGGGCCACGATATAACCATCCAGGGCCACGATATAACCGTCCAGGGCCACGATATAACCGTCCAGGGCCTTGATATAACCGTCCAGTTCGACGATATAACCATCCAGGGCCACGATATAACCGTCCAGGGCCACGATATAACCGTCCAGGGCCACGATTTAACCGTCCAGGGCCACGATATAACCGTTCAGGGAAACGAAATAACCGTTCAGGGCCACGATATAACCGTTCAGGGCCACGAAATAACCGTCCAGGGCCACGATATAACCGTCCAGGGCCACGATAAAATCGTCCAGGGCCACGATATAATCGTCCAGGGCCACGATATAATCGTCCAGGGCTACGATATAACCGTCCAGGTTAATCCGAGTAATGAGACTTGCATCACCGGGGACTGACCTCAAACTGTGCAATACTAGTGGGGTTCAATTCACTCACACGCTTGTAGCCTGTTTTTCTCGTGTAGTACACTCTACCTTTTGTGACCACTGGAAAGATCGGTATAAAAAGTAACTGAGGAAGACAGTTTTGCGGCGCAGGAGATACTCTCGGCAGTGGCGGTATAGTTGACGGAAGTCTGCAATTTACATGTAACAGAGGCCCTGTTTTTGGCCGCCATAATATTCGGAGGATAGCCACAGATTTTGTGGGCAGCTCACGTCGCCCGTTTGCCAGACATTGCCTCCCAAAGAAATCTTGTGTGATGAGATACAGGAAGATTGACGCTCTCCTGGTGACCAGAATAAACAAACGCCCAAGGAAACGTTAGAGGCATCAGTTGAAGACTTTAGACAATGCCACTTAGAGGAGGAGGGGGTGCTGCTGTCCATGGCCAATGTCTATACGAAGAGAGACGGCGAGGCTTCAAGAACAAGGGCAGCTGAACAGCACCAGCAGGCTAGAAAAACCTGTCTCACATGCTCTTAACCTACAGACACTGTTCCGCCCTGATTGTGATAGATCCTTCCTGGCCCGTATAGAGCTTATAAGTCACCTCCGGACTCACAGAACTCAACTATAGTTTAACGAAGGGTCAAAGAAAGTGCTCCTCATTAACTGTGATGGACGAACGAACGAACAACAATTTATTTAATTTACTTCAAACGATCAGCAATATTCAACACTGCAAAGTTTGTCCTTCAAATTACAATAATGGATTACCCGACCCAGTACATCTGTCATTAACCTCATAAAGTTATTTATAGCTGAAGGAAACTCCAACAGATATTTACGCTACCGGAAGTAATTTGATCTTTGAAAAAGAAAACTTGGAGATTCAACCCCTCCATCAGAGAAATACCTCCTCTGTTTATCTTCATGGCGTGATTTGGGGCGGCAAGTGATTGCTACACGTGTCAGCATTTTTTTTTTTCAAACCCCGCTAGTTTTCGCCTAAACCAATATTTTAGTTAACTATTGGGCATTAAAAATAGGTAAGGGCGATTCCATGTCGGAGATCACAGCGGGGGTGTCAAGTTGGAAGCTTTCGCCGTTATTAGGTCATATATTAGGTTAATTTGAGAGTCGTTGTGGCGTAGCAGCTAGACGCTAGCCTGCCGATCGGAAGGTTATTTATAATCCAGTTGTATGCTATTCGCTTTGTTAAAAATGAAGACTGCGTCAATTTCTTTTTTTTTACACAAGGAAAGTGATAGATAATCTTTGGGGGGGGGGGGGGGGGGGGGGAGGGAGGGGGGGGGAGAGGCACAGAAAGACAGCAACTCAGGGGTAAACTGTTAGCTGTGAAGCTGGAAATGCAATTACCTGATTACCTGATGTCATAATTATGACAATATGTTTACCAATTCTGTTCTATCGATGTCAAACATGGACATTGTCTTCAGAAGATAGAAGGTGAATAGTCACGACAGAAATGAAAATGTTTACGTACAATGCCAGATGTAACATGGAAAGATCAACTTAGAAACGATAATATCAGGAGGAGAGTCAGCACAGAAAAATACTGAACTTTACAAGTAGACAAAAAATCAAATGGTTTGACCATGTAACATCACTGGCAGCAGACAGGACACCACAGAGATAAGTGTTATGCTGATTCAGTCGGTAAAAGACACTTAGGTTGACCACGCCTAAAATGGACCGCAGAAATATCAGAGACACCGAAAAGTAATTAAGACGAAGCAAACAGAAGGGCCCGTTCTAGACATCTCTTCCTGTCCTGACGCCGAGAGACGACAAACATTTTAAGGTAAGTCCGGAAATGTGAACAAGCGTCATTGCACACGGTTATAAACCACAAGTGCTCTGCCACCAGTACGGACAGCTGATAAGAAACTGTCTGTGTCGCCGTCCGCACGCAACTCCGTAGCTACATCAACGTTCCTCCATTTACCCTAGTGTTGACTCTGGTACCCATTACCTAGAGGCTGGGTTAAGCCCGGTTTCAAACACGGACCGTGTGCTGCAGCAAGTCGCCGCTGCATTTGAAAGGCATTGCAAAAGTAGCGAAAAGAAGAAGAAGAAGAAGAAGAAGAAGAAGAAGAAGAAGAAGAAGAAGAAGAAGAAGAAGAAGAAGAAGAAGGAAGAAGAAGAAGAAGAAGAAGAAGAAGAAGAAGAAGAAGAAGAGAAAGAAGAAGAAGAAGAAGAAGAAGAAGAAGAAGAAGAAGAAGAAGAAGAAGAAGAAGAAGAAGAAGAAGAAGAAGAAGAAGAAGAAGAAGAAGAAGAAGAAGAAGAAGAAGTAAAAAGAAGAAGAAGAAGAAGAAGAAGAAGAAGAAGAAGAAGAAGAAGAAGAAAAAGAAGAAGAAGAATTATGAAAGTGTGTTCATAAACCATAGGAGCGAACTGTTCGATTCTTATCGTACCGCTATTTGCGCTTGTAAAATTGTCCCGGTTATCACTTTTCCGGTGACACCGGAAACTTCAGTTGAGGTACGTTGGTTTCAGTTTTCAGTAGAAGCAGATAGGATTACAATGTAATGATTGTACAGTCATGCACCTAGCCTGTCCGTGAAGATAGTATTGTTGACATTAATAGTACCCCTACACTTCTGGCTTAGGCACAGGCGCAGGAACCTTGAGGCTAGGCGCTCTGAGTTGGGCCGCGTTAGCGCAGTCGATAGGAGACTCGCTTTCAAACCCAACTGCGACTCGCTGCAGCCTACGGCCGGTGTTCGAAATTGGGCGGTTCCGGGGGTTTACTCAGCCTCTAGGAAATGGGTACCAGAGTTGACACTCTGGGGGTAAATAGAGGAATGTCGCTGTAGCTACGGAGTTGCGTGCGGACGGCGACACAGGCAGACAGTTTCTTCTCAGCTGTCCGTACTGGTGCCAGAGCACTTATGGTTTATAACCGTGTATAATGACGCTGGTTCACATCTCCCGACTTTACCTTTTTATTTTATCTTTGCACAGTCTGTCATCATCATCACCAAGTGCCTTGCCGGCTGACGCGGGCGATAATGCCTCTCCACAATATACGACATTCATCTGAATATTTTCATTCCTGTGCTGACCCCTTTCATGCCATGATTAAAAATAGGTGATTGTCTCTTTTTAATGTTTGTTCCACAGTCCCTGTCCCTCTAAATTTGCCTGATGGTTATTTTGTCACTTTCCTCTAAAAACCATGTACAGAAGTTATCTTTTTGATTTTTTTTTTAAATGTACATACATTAATGTAATCACACAACATAACATAACCCTTGACCCATTAGGGTTGTGAAGGTGTATTGATGGAATCACTAGAACATAAAACCAGACATCTTTCTCTGTCTTGCGCATGATGAATAAGTGTTTGATATCTTAGCCCTATCTATTTCTTGATGTTGTAATTCCAGGTTTTTCTTTGCCCTCCGTTTCTTCGACAACACCCCCCCCCCCCTCCCCCAGTGTTCCTTGAGGTACAGTCTTTGCAATCGAATCATGTCCCACCACGTGCCCAAACCAAGCTAGCTTGCGACGTTTCACCGCTGCCAAGAGAGGCTCCTGATGTCCCGCAAATGTGTATATTTTGTCTCTGACATATTTATTAGTTCTGTGATCTAAATAACTAATTCGTAAAATGCTGTAGCATGAACATTCGAAAGCCTGAATCCTCATTTCTATTTCCATTGTGAGAGTCCAACTCTCACATCAGTATAAGAAAATAGACAACACCAGTGATTTGTAAATATTGACCTGCTGAATTTGCTCTTCCACATCGTATTCAGCTGTGACATCGCCGCTGTTGCCATTATTAATGTAATATTTACTTGACATTCACTGTTAGACTTGGAAATTATCAAAGCTAACCTACATATAATTAACACCTTTGAAATGAGATGCCTGCGTTAAGTCGCTAACTTAACCATTTGAGACAAAGTTAGACATGATTTCATCAGACAGACTGTAGGAACAAAACCATGCCTCACAATAAATAAGAAACAGAAAATGAAATTGTTTCATCACCTAGTAAAAACACAACTATCAATGCAGGCGCTTATTATGAAAAAATCTGATGTGAGGTAGCCATAGGAGACAATGGATTGATGACATTAAAGAGCTTCTACATAATCGGCGCTAAACCTGTAGGTCGCAAACCTTTTGGGGATAGAACGACCCTTTTACAAGGATCGCCTAAGACCATGGGAAAACACATATGCACTGAAGTTAGGAAGAAGCAACGAAAAAAACTTGTATGGTTAGGGGGGTCGCCACAACATGAGGAACTATTTCATGGGGCGCCGCATTAGAAAGGCTGAGAGCCTCTGGACTACATCGACATGAAATGATAATAGCCCCTTCAACCCATCAAACAATGGATAGCAAACTGTTTTTCCCCAGGTCGATAATGATGATGATTGGCGGTTGTAGTCACAATTACACTAGCCTCTTTTTCACTCCCTAGGACACTTTCTAGTGCCCATGTTTAGGCTGTGTCGACCTGACAGCTCAGGTCAACTTTGACAACAGGGCAGGACAGTTGTTTATTGTCCTGGGTTAGTATTAATCATTAGCCTAGCGGAATGGACAGAGACGGAAAGAAAGAAAGAAAGAAAGAAAGAAAGAACGAAAGAACGAAAGAAAGAAAGAAAGAAAGAAAGAAAGAAAGAAAGAAAGAAAGAAAGAAAGAAAGAAAGAAAAAGAAAGAAAGAAAGAAAAAAAGAAAGAAAGAAAGAAAGAAAGAAAGGAGAAAAGAAAGAAAGAAAGAAAGAAGGAGGAAGGAAGGAAGGAAGGAAAGAAAGAAAGAAAGAAAGAAAGAAAGAAAGAAAGAAAGAAAGAAAGAAAGAAAGAAAGAAAGAAAGAAAGAACGAACGAACGACAGACAGACAGAGAGACAGACAGAGAGACAGACAGACAGACAGACAGACAGACAGACAGACAGACAGACAGACAGACAGACAGACAGACAGACAGACAGACAGACAGACAGACAGAAGGAAAGAAAGAAAGAAAGAAAGAAAGAAAGAAAGAAAGAAAGAAAGAAAGAAAGAAAGAAAGAAAGAAAGAAAGAAAGAAAGAAAGAAAGAAAGAAAGAAAGAAAGAAAGAAAGACCGACAGACATACAGACAGACAGATAGACAGACAAATGTCTACTACATGAAAAAATTACTGGATCCCAGACAAAAAGATTATCTTTAAAAAGGAAGAAACAAGAAAAAAAGAAACATTTCAAGTCGGGATGATTGAACCTCATTACACTGGGTTTGATCCCTTACGGTTCAGTCTTTCCAAGCAAAACAGCTAGCCATCTGCCGAGATAGCGAACTCTGTGGCTCCAGCGACTACCCTCAAAGAATCCTTTTAAAAACAAAATCAGGATTTTAATAAAGCAGCCTGTGATAGAAGCCCGAGCCTGACCTTCAGAGCTTGCAGTAAAATGTTTGACCCTCTTTACCAATTAAAAGAAAGAAAGAAAGAAAGAAATAAGAAACGAAAGAATGAAAGAGGGAAAGTAAGAAAGATAAACAAAAAAGAAAGAAAGGGGGCAGGGAAGAAAGAAAGAAAGAAAAAAAAGAGTGGAAGAAAAAAAAGAAAGAAACGAAGAAGAAAAGAAAGAAAAAAAAAGAAAGAAAGAAAGTAAGAAAGATGGGGAAAAAAGAATCAAACGGGGGGAGGTGGGGCAGGGAAGAAAGAATGAAAAAAACAAAGAGGGGAAGAAAAAAAAGAAAGAAGCAAAGAAAGAAGAAGAGAAAGAAAGAAAGAAAGAAAGAAAGAAAGAAAGAAAGAAAGAAAGAAAGAAAGAAAGAAAGAAAGAAAGAAAGAAAGAAAGAAGAAAGAAAGAAAGAAAGAGGAGAAAGAAAGAAAGAAAGAAAAAGAAAAGAAAGAAAGAAAGAAAGAAAAAGAAAGAAAAGAAAGAAAGAAAGAAAGAAAGAAAGAAAGAAAGAGAGAAAGAAAGAAAGAAAGAAAGAAAGAAAAAAAAAGAAAGAAAGAAGGAAAGAAAGAAAGAAAGAAAGAAAGAAAGAAAAGAAAGAAAGAAAGAAAGAAAGAAAGAAAGAAAAAAAGAAAGAAAGAAAGAAAAAAAGAAAGAAAGAAAGAAAGAAAGAAAGAAAGAAAGAAAGAAAGAAAGAAAGAAAGAAAGAAAGAAAGAAAGAAAGAAAGAAAGAAAGAAAGAAAGAAAGAAAGAAATAAGGGAGACAAAATGAAAGAAAGAGAGAAGAAAAGAAAGAAATAAAGAAAGACGGGAAGCAGGAAGAAAGAAAGAAAGAAAGAACAGAAAGTGAGGAAGAAAGAAAGAAAGAATGAAAGTAAGAAAGATGGAAAGAAAGAAAGAAAGAAACAGGGAGCAAGGAAGGAAGAAAGAAAAAAAAGAAAGAGAGGAAAAAAAAAAGAAAGAAAGAAACGAAAAAAAAAAACAGAAAGAGATGATAGAGGAAAGAAAGAAATAAAAAGTGAAAGAAAGAAGGGAAAGAACGAAAGAAAGAAAGAAAGAAAGAAAGAGGAAAGAAAAAAGAAAAGAAAGAAAGAAAGAAAGAAAAGAAAGAAAGAAAGAAAAGAAAGAAAGAAAAAGAAAGAAAGAAAAAGAAAGAAAAAGAAAAGAAAGAAAGAAAAAAAAAGAAAGAAAGAAAGAAAGGAAAAAAGAAAGGAAAAAAGAAAGGAAAAAAGAAAGGAAAAAGGAAAGAAAGAAAGAAAAGAAAGAAAGAAAGAAGAAAGAAAGAAAGAAAGAAAGAAAGAAAGAAAGAAAAGGAAAAGAAAGAAAGAAAGAAAGAAAGAAAGAAAGAAGAAAGAAAGAAAAGAAAGAAAGAAAGAAAGAAAGAAAGAAAGAAAGAAAGAAAGAAAGAAAGAAAGAAAGAAAAGAAAGAAAGAAAGAAAAAGAAAGAAAGAAAGAAAGAAAGAAAAGAAAGAAAAAGAAAGAAAAAAGAAAGAAAGAAAGAAAGAAAGAAAGAAAAGAAAGAAATGAAAGAAAGAAAGAAAAGAAGAAAGAAAGAAAGAAAGAAAAGAAAGAAAGAAAGAAAAGAAAAGAAAGAAAGAAAAGAAGAAAGAAAGAAAGAAAGAAAGAAAGAAAAGAAAGAAAGAAGAAGAAAGAAAGAAAGAAAGAAAGAAAGAAAGAAAGAAAGAAAGAAAGAAAGAAAGAAAGAAAGAAAGAAAGAAAGAAAGAAAGAAAGAAAGAAAGAAAGAAAGAAAGAAAGAAAGAAAGAAAGAAAGAAAGAAAGAAAGAAAGAAAGAAAGAAAGACAGACAGACAGACAGATTTCGCTCTTTCATATAATATTTTATACTTCTGTCCTCCTCACAAAGGCAAAGTTATGAGAGAAGAAAAAGATATAGACGAAAGATAAAAACTTGAACTAAAACAAGTCATTGACTATGGCGTCCGTCACAACCCGTATCAATAGCCACTCAACCCGCCAGTAGAGATTAAACCTGAAATTCTACAAACAAAGTAGACTTTCAAACAGTTTAAAGTGCTCACTAGTAGCAGATAAGTGTTTCACTAAGATAACAACGTCGATAAAAATGTCCTAAATGTTGTCTTCAACGCACAAGTTATCGTTTTTATATCGTCCACGGGGTATTAATGGGTGGTGACGCGACCGGAACTGTTCACACTATGGGAGATAATTTAAATGTTTTTGAAAGTCGCTAGTTGTAAAACGGCGTTTAATTTCGCAATGGTCGACATATTTCCCCGGGTTTTGTCTCATATTACTCGGTCTCTCTCGGCAGAGTAGATATTTATTTAAAGCGCCGCAGAAAGCACCAACTTCGTTGCTCCTGCAACGACCCACAGGGATCTCTAAGACAGACACTCGTACTCGCAAAGGAAGGAAGGAGGAAAAACTGAATGCATTGCTCGTCTGTGATGTAAAGCCCCGTTATGGGAGGGATACAAAAACAAGAGGACCCAGACATGTTCAGAAATGACAACATCACACACATTTAGGGACAATGAGCCACACCTACCGGTACAACAAACCATTCAGGCCTTTTAACTTGGATTAAATAAAACTAGATAATAATTATAACCGAAGCTATCTTAGCTCCCAAACATTCAAATCAACCACAAGTACGTTCTCAGCTTTTCGTGTCTTTGCTGCATCTTTGTTTTGGTGTCAGCCAGCCCGGCAACAACTTTCAAATCTGCCATTTGACACCGCAGGCGTTCGCTAGGTGTAGCAAGCATATCAATAAACTTTTGCTTTGTTTCGTTAAAATGGAACACGTTTTGGGTATCATTTTTAACGCTTCTAGACAGACCTTTTTTGTTAAAAATTTTCTTGTGGGGGGGGGGGGGGGGGGGGGGGGGGAAGTAAACTTTTTATGGTTTAGTAGTGTGTGCAATTAATACATCGGGCTATGATGTTAATATGTGTGTATGTACTTGTACACTTGTGTTAAGTGAAAACAGGTTTATGATAATATTCCTGGCGTCATCACAGCCACACATAAACTGCGCAAGCGGTATTGTTTCGTTCTTTCAGTATCCAGGGAAACACGCTGTATTATTAATCTTTTTCTTCTTCAGCATTCTGATCCCTTGAGGTTCATTGCTGCAGATATCACCCGCTTCCATTCATCTCGCTGGTTGGTCTTCTTCAACATTCCAAGCCCGTGAAGTTCATTGCTGCAAATATCACCCGCCTCCATTCATCTCTGTTGTTGGCCTTCTTCAACATTCCGAGCCCTTGAAGTTCATTGCTGCAGATATCACCCGCTTCCATTCATCTCGCTGGTTGGTCTTCTTCAACATTCCAAGCCCGTGAGGTTCATTGCTGCAGATATCACCCGCCTCCGTTCATCTCTCTGGTTGGCCTACTTCAGAATTCCGAGCCCTTGAGGTTCATTGCTGCAGATATCAGCCGTCTCAATTCATCTCTTTGGCTGGCCTTCTTCAGCATTCCGAGCCCTTGGGGTTCATTGCTGCAGATATTACCCGCTTCTATTTATCCCTCTGGCTGGCGTTCTTCAACATTCCGAGCCATTGAGGTTCATTGCTGCAGATATCACCCGTTTCCATTCATCTCTCTGGTTGGCCTTCTTCAGCATTCCCAGCCCTTGAGGTTCATTGCTGCAGATATCACCCGCCTCCATTCATCTCTCTTGTTGGCCTTCTTCAGCATTCCGAGGCCTTGAGGTTCATTGCTGCAGATATTACCCGCTTCCATTCATCTCTCTGGTTGGCCTTCTTCAACTTTCCGAGCCCTTGAGGTTCATTGCTGCACATATCACCCGCCTCCATTCATCTCTCTTGTTGGCCTTCAGCTTTCCGAGGCCTTGAGGTTCATTGCCGCAGATATTACCCGCTTCCATTCATCTCTCTGGTTGGCCTTCTTCAACATTCCGAGCCCTTGAGGTTCATTGCTGCAAATATCACCCGCTTCCATTCATCTCTCTGGTTGGCCTTCTTCAACATTCCGAGCCCTTGAGGTTCATTGCTGCAGATATCACCCGCTTCCATTCATCTCTCTGGTTGGCCTTCTTCAACATTCCGAGCCCTTAAGGTTCATTGCTGCACATATCATATATATTTGATAGAGATAGACAGAGAAAGAGAAGAGAGAATGTCAGTATGGTTAGGCTAACTGCCAACCAGTTTTTGTTTTTTACACACAGACAATGCTCGATCATTTAGTGAGATGTTGAAAAAAAAAATGTAAAGGAAGCGTTCCCATGCGTTTAGGCGTATTGGGCACATGGGGCTAGATCCACATTTCATAGAACAATCGCCACTGGGTGGGTTATGTGGTCAACATCACGCCGGCCGCCTTTACTTAACAGGACTGCACCTGGTACCCGCTAAGGCTGAGTCGAGCTTTAAGCCAAGGCATTGACGTGTTGCTTGGGACTACATGAGGTAACAACTCTCTTTCTCGCTTCAGTTAACCAAAAAGATCGCATACAATATTCTGCTTTTAGAGAAAGAAAAAAAATGACAGAGGAAAAAATAAACAGACACAACGCGTATTTAATAAATTGATAGCAGAGCAAAGGCAAAGATTAATATACTGATACAAGCTAATTCATGCAGATACAACCAGTAATACAGACGGATTTATCTGAAAAGAAAAGATAAACCGCCAAACAAAGAAAACAGAGCGGTTAGAACATTGTTGGCAAATCCAACCTCGAGGTCTCAAGTCGTCAGCCATAGACAGAACTCTCCTTTACGTAAAATGAATTTTTTCATTGCCTAGCAAAACCGTGTGGTGGGAATTATTTCAGCTCTATCAATATTGCCGAGCGGAAGGGACAACCGAAAAATGTCAGGATCTGGTTAGATGATGCCAGCTGTTAAATTTCTGTCCCGTTTTTAAACAGGCTTTTTTTTATTTTTGTTTTAGACCATTTTGAATGGTAATGGTAATATTAGTTACAGTTTCATAGCAAAAGGGTCACCACATAGTTGCTCCGCTCCTGTGCCAACAAAAACATACACAGAATGTTGATTACAGACCCTTGTGGAAATATTGACAGACTGCACACGCGATCAATTTTAGTCACATAAGGGGACCACCAATATAGCGACGACAGGCCACAGGCCATTTTCTTAATCTACTATTCACAACACAATGTTGATCACAGTCGAAAAACATTCAAAAGGAAATCCGCAACTCACAGGGTCGCACCATGCATTCAACTCAGTAGCTGGGCGACGAAACTGCTTCTTTTTAGTCTACAAAAAATATGCAACGGCCACAACTCGAATCAGTGACCGTGCCTAGCGTCCCGTTTGACCGGAAGTTGTTATTTCCGTTTTAAAGCAGACATTGTCGTAAAATTCAAATAGGATTTCTTTGAAATAAATACTGTTTTGACGCAGGCATTGTCGTAAAACCATCACCATCAACATGTGCTGTGCTGAAAAGCACAGGCTGGTATATTTTGCCATCTTACAGGATCACCAGAATCTCGGATCAGTTCAATGTGGTTTTTTTTTTTTGTCTGGCCCCATCCATCCAGCTATCCATGTATTCATCTCTTTGTATTTTTCCTGCTCTCTTTTCGTGCTTCCTGAGGAGTGGCAAGCATCGATTGAGAGGGCTTGGGTAGTTGGCGCCCTTTAAATATTGTTTCCAGTTTGTGCCGGCATAGTGCGAAACGAGCAGGCAGATAAACTGACCAGTTTGGCACAACTTTTTATCCCTCCATTTGAATCTCTGTTTAAATTTTGCTGGCCTGTCTTCAAATTCAAGTGTTGTTGTGATAATAATGATGTATATGTTAACGAGGGCGACAGATTTAACTTGACTCTCAGTTTTAAATTTATGTGACACTAGTTTAATACCTGGCAACTACGTAGAGTTTCTTTAGAAGATAAAGATAGGAAGAAGCAACAGCACGGCAGTAGCAGCAGCAGCAGCAGAAGAAGAAGAAAAATCAGAAAAAGAAGAAGAAGAAGAAGAAGAAGAAGAAGAAGAAGAAGAAGAAGAAGAAGAAGAAGAAGAAGAAGAAGAAGAAGAAGAAGAAGAAGAAGAAGAAGAAGAAGAAGAAGAAGAAGAAGAAGAAGAAGAAGAAGAAGAAGAAGAAGAAGAAGAAGAAGCCGAACAACAACAACAACAACAACAACAACAACAACAACAACAACAACAACAACAACAACACCAACAAGAATTCAGCTACTCACGTTTACTAATTTAACCATAGACTGATTCAGTTCAAAACTCAAACACCCCCTGCCCAAAAAGCCTTTTTCGAAAATAAGCAAGAACAGATAGAGAAAACTACAAAAGTACCTAGACTTTTTTTAAAGAACAACGCCGGGGGATGGGAGGCAGTTTCCTCATTTATCTCAATAAATTTAATTAGATTTCTTGACACGTGTTTGCAAATATTTATCGTCTATGGCAGCCCGTTTCAGCACCTTTTCTGACTGCAGGTGCAGCTAATACAAGACAGGGAATTCAGCGAGCGACCGTCCCGTTGATTAGCCGTTTTATTTAACCAGATCTGTGACTTGGCAGTAAGGAGATTTGTCAATGGCACGAAGGAGGCCAGGGCGTGCTCCAGGCATAAGGCCATAGAGCTGAAACGGGAATTCCCGTTTTTGTGAGTCTAGCGTGGCCGTTCGGTGGTAACAATAGTTATCGAGTTGATTTATACACATATTGAACTACATTTTAATTAATTTGCAACATGTTTTAATAATAAAAAAATGTTTTGAAGGTAAATAAATGAGCTATTAGAAAATATATATCTTCAACATGATAATTCACTCAGTAAAACATGTTACAAATTAATTGAACTGTAGTTGAATTTGTGTATAAATTTACTCGATTACTTTTGTTACTATCGACCGGCCACGCCAGCCTCATAGAAACGGGAAATTCCGTTTTCTGCTGTATGACCTTATATCTGGAGCGGGCCGTTTAGTAGGCACGCGAGAAGTCTGCGGCTCGATATATGGCGTTTTTTGGTCCGCTGTAAAGTAAACTTTGAGTTAAACGAAATGGGAGTTGGCGGGGGGTGGGGGTGGATTGCGGGGTTTAGATCATCCCTCCCCTAATAAATGCGTTAGTTGCCTAGTGGAACCCTCTTCAACCATGCATATCTGAGGAAGTATGTTTTTACACCCTAGTAAAACGGTTTACATGCAAAACGCAGACCCCGGCACAAAGTCAAAGGACACATATAGGAATAACCAGGACTTTACGCCGGATCTTAAATTCCGTAAAACAAAGAAGAAGTAATGATTCAGATGCTGTATTTTATGCCCCTTAGCACAACAATAATAATAGTAATAATAATAATTGTTTTTCCTAATTATTATATATTATTATTATTTATTATTAAATTATAATTAGTTCTGAAATCTCCATGTAATTATTTTCCTAGGAGATGGCCAAGATGGTGAGGAGGGCGTATAAAAAGGGGGAGGGGGGAGGGTAGGAACCACTGTCTCCACCCACGAACGCCCACACCTGCTATGCTTACTAAATTTTTGGGGGAAAATCTAGCTGATCTGTAGGCAGAAAGTTGCTTCCTTATCTCTCAAGCTGACGTTCTCATCTTTGAAAGAAAAACATCTGATTACCCAAGACATGCCTTATTGGGTTATTGGGGCTTGGTGGGGGGTCAGTGGGTTTATTTGTCCACTCCCCCCCCCCCCGACCCCCGGGCTCACCATGATGGTGCCCGAAACCCATACACGGAACACAGTCCCTGAGAAATAAATATATAACTTCTTAGTGCACTTCCGGCCAAAATAAAGGTTAGGTACCTTCACTGTTTCTAGTTGTGGCAGATTTGTGCTTGATAGGCGGTGGCCGTTGCATTTTCCTCCATTTCTAGACCGATCGAAAAATAGTTTTGTCGCCCAGCTACGATGTCAAGTGCATGGTGGGACACTCTGAGCTGCCGATTTCATTTGGAATGTTTTTCGATATGACAAAAGTAGTATTTTAAATATAGATTTAGAAAATAACGGGAGGTCTTTTTGCTGTAGAATTGATGATGCCTGATGTAATTAGATTTATAACGTGTGCAGCTACAGATCTGTTTGTAACTGCTGCGTCCGTCGATGGCGAACTGCATTTCTAATGTTGGACTGTTCGTGTCAGCACTTCTTTTGGCTGCCTAATGTTTTAATTGCGTGCGTATGCTAGCAGATATGCTGAGATTGCAGTCTGTGTCAATGTTTCCCACACGGGACAGTAATGAACATTCTGTGTGTTTTTCCTTGGCACTGGAGCGGCACAACTATTGGGTGACCCGTTTGCCGTGAAGCCCAAACTAACGTTACTCACATCGGTTATTGTTTGCTAATTGTTAATTCAGCGGATCAACATCATGACACACCACTGTAACCCATTAGTGCCCCTTCTACCTCTAACTCAAGATTGAGTCTAAAGAATCTCAGCGCAGTTTACGAACTCCGTTGCAAATGCGATGATCCTAAAATACTTAAGGTAGATTGCTAACTCACAATTTTACCCGGGCAGCGCGGCTAGGCTACTTTTTTATATTTCCAATTGCCAATAGATGCTTTACGTGCGCATGAATGCACACGGGCTTCTGATCCTACTAGGCAGAGACCCCGCGAAATTACTAGAAGTCCACGTGAAAAAATCTCAGCCTTCACCGGGGTTTGAACCCTGGACATCCAGCACTCAAAGCAGACACCATACCTCGAGACCACTTAGTACCCCCCCCCCCCCCCCCCCACCCGCACACACATAAGTTACTCATATCACAAGTACTTAGTATTGAAAGACTTTAGAAACAATAATGAGAGACAACAAAAGGTTTTGGGGTTTCGAACAACATAGAAAAGGCTAACCTGGGGTCCCCATTTTGAAGACACCCAAAGAAAAGCTACCCTGAGGCTCAGACTTAGGAAGAAACTTACTAGAACAAACTGGGGTGAAGATACCATCACTGTACGACATGTATACACAGGATACGTACGACCAACACTGGAATATGACATTGGAGAATACTTCACTCCAGCCAAATCAGTCCTACACAAACTGGACAACACACAGAACACTGGTCTTAGAATGATTACTGGAGGTTTGAGAAGCACACCAATTCATGAGCTGGAGGCTTCTGGCCTTCAGAGCTTGATCATTCGAAGGAAAGCAAAAGTGCTTACCCTAACATACAAATTTAAAGGCATAAACAACAACTCCATGCATAGAATAGCAAATAACCTAACTAAAAACCGACTGAAAAAGAAAGCTTTCACCATCTATCAAAATTTTACTGCACAAAAAACAGTGACATGCTTTCTAAAGATCCTTCAACATGGGAATGATCCAGACATACAGCATAGACCAACAGCTTTACTATACAGTCACAACAATTCCAGGCATAATCAGAAAGGCTGACGAATGTGACCCAGTACTGCATGCAAAGACCCTTGAACATGTCTACAACTGTTATCCAAAACCCGAATGGACACACGTATACACTGATCGATCACTAGAGGGAGCAGAAGAAAAAACAGAGGAGCTGGATAGGTCATCATGCTGAAAGATGGAACCACAGTAGAAACGTCATGCGCTTCCGGAAGACTCTTAACAAACTTCAGAGCAGAACAGAAAGCAATTATTGATTCAGCCAAAGTTCTTGAGGGTAAAAAAAATTAAAAACAGCAAAATTATTTTTCTTTTTGACTGCATGTCAGTCCTCCAGGCGACTCAGATCCACGAGACAACACGGAGAGAGAACTGACCAGCCAGCTAAACAGACTCTCAGAGAACAATCAAAACGTTCTCTATTGGATCCCGGCTCACTGCGGCATACCAGAAAATGATTTAATCAACAGACTTGTAAAAAAATCAGAACACTTGTCAAGGGAAAACACAAAGAATTCTGGAGAGAACAGACGAACAGTAAACCTCCACTTCAAAAGACTCAACAGAAAACAACATAGAAAAATTTTCCGTCCAGGACCAGGACACTACAGGCTCAACTACCACATGCATTAAAAAAAGTTTGTACAATCCCCACAGTGTGTCTGTAAAACAGGACAACAAACACATGAGCACATTCTGCAGATCTGACCACTCTACCTACAACTTAAAAAAGACACATGGCCTCAAGAGCAAAGTGTGCAGAGCAAGCTGTTGGGGAACCATGAATGACCTGCTACTGACATGAGTTCATAGAGGCAACCCACCTGATGATCTGATCTGAGCATACGAAACTAAACGCAAAGAAGAAGAACAACAACAACAAATCAACAAAATGGCACACGAGTAGTACAACATAAGTGCTTCGTTCTTCTTATAACTCTGAATCCGAAGAAGCTCAGCACAGTGCACAGGCTCTGTAACATCGTTGAGGATGATGCAACACTTTTGATAGATTTTTAACTCCATATTTTGCCTGAGCAGCGCCGTTAGGCTACTCCTTTCGATTTCTAACTGCCTAGTGATTTGTTTCGTATGAAACAATGCACACGGGCGTCCGATCTTACTAGAGACTATGGGGAATTACTAAAAGTCCAAGTAACGTGAAAAGATCCCAGCCCTTACCTGGAATTGAACGCAGAACCTCTAGCACTCGAGGCGAGCACCATGCCTCAAAACCTTGCAGCCCCATAGACAACAAAAACAAACATAGAATCCATACTCACAGCCACTTCACAGCGACGCATCTCTCCGCACAAAGTAGTACCACCAGCAACAGTCGTAGGAAACTGTATAAGTTTGGCGGCCTCATATTCAATTGGCTGAAGAACAATGAATCCCTGTGGTCACATGACAAATTCAGTAACCAGGTCTTGAGTTCCATAAAATGTATACACACATGTGACAACCATTCTGTTGCACGGGTTAAAACAACACGGAGAAATGTACACAACTTTAGTTTTTAATTCATAGCCCAGACATTATTATTCTTATTACTCCTTTAAAAAGCATTGTGGCATCCGATATCTCCTCCCTGAATTTATTTTCACCAAACACTTCTAATGTTTCGTAATTTACACTACACATAATAAAAAAAGGTTTTTCCAATGACCAAAACATTGTTAATTTATTTATAGAAACCGGCTACTTTACGAATCTCGTAAATCAAAATTGTGACTGACTGACTGACTTTCTACCCCACCAGGACATCACACAAGCGATAAACACCCGATGACACAAAGTACCACCATGTGGATGAGGATCGCCGTGGAGAGGTCCCAGAAACCGCGTTCAGACAATTGGCCATATTTATTGACTGCCTATATTGCGGCCCCTGGAAAAAGCCAGGGTGGGGCTTCAAATAACAAAAAATTTCGTCCTTAAAGGACGAAACACCTATACTATAACACATTTGTGCCCATTTTACTTAGATATACCCACACAACAGGTTAAACACGTTTAACTTTAAAAAAAAAAAAATTATTTTATTCTAAATAAATTGTTAATCTACAATTAACCGACTCGTGTGAGAGGTTAGTTTGATAATTATTTTAACGCATAATTTCGTAAACATATCTATACATACATATAATTAAATACACTGTATAATTACCGGAGTTATTAAAACTATTGCATTAAAATATATCGAGAAACGAAATACCAACATTTGAATTGTGTTTTGAAAACTGTTAACGGCACAGAGGAAACGAATCAATCGTCCGTGAGGTTTCTAGCGTCAAAACCAGGCTTCATGAGACATACTGCAAAGCCTTTAAATGGATAATGGTTTTTCCTGTCAAACTATCTGAATGAATGTGGTCAGATCACTTCAAGAGGAGTCACTGCGCCTGAAAGTAAAAATAAACATAGACATATAAACAATGTGGTAAAATTAGATAGTTTAAAATGTGCCAGACATATCAATGGGAGTCGCCGTGGCCGAGTGGCTAGACGCTCGCTGCGGATCAGGAGGTCGTGGGTTCGCTCCCTGGTGTAGCCGGACTTTTTTCAGAAATGACCTTGGCTCACAGGTCGACCCAGCCGTGAGTGGGTACGGGGTGCAGTCCCAGGAAGTAAAGGCTGCCGGCGTGATGCTGACCACATCACCCATCTTGTGCCGATTGGTCTATACAAATATAGGTCTAGCCCTATACGCCTAAGTTTCTACGGAAAAGGGTCCTTCGCTTACTCTTTTTTATACAAATGCTCTCACTCCCTCTCTATCTCCCCACCATACACACAAACACACACACACACACCACAGAGGTGCAGACATACAAACCGATGGACGGACAGATCAAGAGCAAATGAGTGCCGGATAAGTTAGGGGATGAAAGGATGAATTAAATAACAGACAGACAGACGAGTGGATGTGCGGGCAGAAATGAGGGTAATTATTTTGATAGACGGATGTGTATACAAACAGAGAGACAAGTAGACACACATAGAGGTAGCCAGACAGGCAGACAAGCATGCAGAGATATTTATGTACAGACATACATACAGACGGATAGATAGACAGACAGACAGACAGACAGACAGACAGACAGACAGACAGACAGACAGACAGACAGACAGACAGACAGACAGACAGACAGACAGACAGACAGACAGACAGACAGACAGACAGACAGACAGACAGACAGACAGACAGACAGACAGACAGACAGACAGACAGACAGACAGACAGACAGACAGACAGACAGACAGACAGACAGACAGACAGACAGACAGACAGACAGACAGACAGACAGACAGACAGACAGACAGACAGACAGATAGATAGATAGATAGATAGATAGATAGATAGATAGATAGATAGATAGATAGATAGATAGATAGATAGATAGATAGATAGATAGATAGATAGATAGATAGATAGATAGATAGATAGATAGATAGATAGATAGATAGATAGATAGATAGATAGATAGGATAGGATAGGATAGGATAGGATAGGATAGGATAGGATAGGATAGGATAGGATAGGATAAGATAAGATAAGATAAGATAAGATCAGATAAGATCAGATAAGATAAGTTAGGGGATGAAAGGATGAATTAAATAACAGACAGACAGACGAGTGGATGTGCGGGGCAGAAATGAGGGTAATTATTTTGATAGACGGATGTGTATACAAACAGAGAGACAAGTAGACACACATAGAGGTAGCCAGACAGACAGGCAGACAAGCATGCAGAGATATTTATGTACAGACATACATGCAGACGGATAGAAAGATAGATAGATAGATAGATAGATAGATAGATAGATAGATAGATAGATAGATAGATAGATAGATAGATAGATAGATAGATAGATAGATAGATAGATAGATAGATAGATAGATAGATAGATAGATAGATAGATAGATAGATAGATAGATAGATAGATAGATAGATAGATAGATAGATAGATAGATAGATAGATAGATAGATAGATAGATAGATAGATAGATAGATAGATAGATTAGATAGATAGATAGAAACATAGATAGACAGACAGACAGACAGACAGACAGACAGACAGACAGACAGACAGACAGACAGACAGACAGACAGACAGACAGACAGACAGACAGACAGACAGACAGACAGACAGACAGACAGACAGACAGACAGACAGACAGACAGACAGACAGACAGACAGACAGACAGACAGACAGACAGACAGATAGATAGATAGATAGATAGATAGATAGATAGATAGATAGATAGATAGATAGATAGATAGATAGATAGATAGATAGATAGATAGATAGATAGATAGATAGATAGATAGATAGATAGATAGATAGATAGATAGATAGATAGGATGGGATAGGATAGGATAGGATAGGATAGGATAGGATAGGATAGGATAGGATAGGATAGGATAAGATAAGATAAGATAAGATAAGATAAGATAAGATAAGATAAGATTAGATAGATAGACAGACAGACAGACAGACAGGCTGGCTGGCTGGCAAGCAGACAGACAGACAGACAGACAGACAGACAGACAGACAGACAGACAGACAGACAGACAGACAGACAGACAGACAGACAGACAGGCTGGCAAGCAGACAGACAGACAGACAGACAGACCTAATATTTCTATATCTATGTGAGCTCTATCTTCATGCTCAACACAAAAAGGAGATAATATTTTACATTTGCCATATTCTTTACAGCGCCTACTCAACAAGGGGAACTAACTGTAAAGGTTACCAGGAATGAAAAACATAAAAAGGGGGGAAAAAAGGGGGAAAAAAAGGGAGGGGGGGGGGGGGGGGGTATCCGCTAAGGGAAGTTCATAATTTATTAAATCTATGGGAAGTCTTTAGCAGGGGCGTTTACTGATTGAGGTGAGAAGCTTCACCTCAGTGATTTAGTACAGGTCAGACACGAGGCATCTTTCAGGTACTTGTTAGGGAGCTGTCTGGGGATTAGCACTTGAGATGGCGGCCTGGGACGCGGATAGCAAACAGATGTAGTGGACCTTGTGAATATTTTGGTGCCCTGACCCTTTCCTCTCGTGTCGCTCTTTATCTGAATTATGATAAGAATGTGAGAAAAAGAAACTGCGACGACACAGCCTTTCCATGTACAAGACGGTATGTTTAGTTTAAAAAAAAAATGAGTTATTCATTCAAGAACAGACATCACCGCTCCGTCCTAATCTTCAGCACCAATGGTGCTAGTAGCAGTCTGCTTATAAATCCATATTGTTTTTCCTCTTAGCGTCGAGCATCGGCCAGATGAAGTTTGAAGTTTGAACAGCGGATCAACATCATGGCACATGCGTAGTAACTAGGGTTGTACCGAATAGTGATTTTCACTATTCGGCCGAATACGAATACTAATACGAATAGTGTATAAAATATATCTTAAACACACACACACACACACACACACACACACACACACACACACACACACACACACACATTCATAATGTCAAATGTACGCTGAACTTTTACTTCACATAAAGTAGTACAGAACAGTCATCTTCTTCTTTAGGATTATGTGCCCTTGAGGTTTACTGCTGCAGATATCACTCGTCTCCATTCATCTCTCTGGCTGGCCTTATCTTCAAAATTTGTGACACCAGTTGTTTGCAGGTCTGACTGGACATTATCTCTCGAACTTCTTTTTTGTCTGTATCGAGGTCTTCGCCCATTCCTCTCTCAGGTGTATACAGTTTTACTTCTCTGTCATCTGATATTCTTTTAATATGCCCCAACCATTTTAGTCTGTTAGCTCTCATGATGCCAGTGATTAATGGTGATTTAAACAGATTATGTGTTACGTTGTTGCTTCTCACTCTCCATTCCCCGCTGTTAGTATTTTTGATGGGTCCAAATATTTGTCGTAAGACTGTTTTCGAAAACCTGTAATAAGGCCGCAACTCTTTTACTTCTGCTTCAAGTTTCACACCCATATAAAAAGAATGGTCTTATCAACGTTTTATATATTTTGATCTTGGTGTTGGGAGACAGCAATTTGACTTTAGCAGATGTTAAAGGGGGTAGTATACCTTATTTCTAAGATTGTATTCTAGATTGAATTTCTTCTCTCAGCATGTTGGAGCAGTTGAAGTTTGCACCCAAGTACGTATATGTTTTTGTTCGTTTGATTTTTATATTATCGACTTGGGTGTGGTCGGGGTTTATATTCTTTCAATGTCTAGTCAGTATTCGTATAGAATAGCAAACCTTTAAAAAACATTTCATTTTTTGCATCTTTCAGTCAGTCTGTGGTAACTAATAACTAGGAATGAAAATATCCTAAGTATTACAACAATTAACTAAACTTGGAAATTGTCACTGGCAGCTTGGTTAATGCATGAAAGCTGCATGAGTTTTCAACAAAACCAATCGTTCCATATTGCCACCATTAAGGCAGAAGCGGGTATAAGGTAACTACTATTCGTATTCGGCCCGACCGCAACTATTCGGTCGAATACCGAATAGTCAAAAGGCCCACTATTCGGCCCCGAAGCGAATATTCGGCACAGCCCTAGTAGTGCTCCATAAGTGCTCCGTTCTTCTTCTAACTCGATCCGAGTCCGAAAAAGCTCAGTACAGCGCACAGGCTCTGTAGCACCGGCGAAGATCCTAAAATACTTTGGGTAGATTTTTAACTCTAAATTTTGTCAGGGCAGCGCCGTTAGGCTACTCTTTAAGATTTCCAAATGCCAAGGGATTTTTTACGTGCGCAACAGTGCACACGGGCGTCCGATCTCACTACCCAGAGACCAGGGGAATTACTAGAAGTCCAGGTCCAAGAGAAAACAATCCCAGCTCTTACCGACATTTGAACCAGGAACCTCTAGTATCGGTTAGATTCCATCGTTACTCCCCGTTGCATCACTCTGATCAGACTGTTGTGATCCATTTCAAATAATGTTTCCCCCCAGTCAATTTAAATAAAGCGAAAACGAATAGTGCACTGCACAATTGATTAAGTATAGAAAAAAAAGTAAAGATCTCTTTTTCACGCCTTTGGGCGCATCAGGCATTTAGGAAGACCACCCATGTTTTTACAGACCAATCGGCACTAGGTTTGTAATGTGGTCAGCATTACGCAGGCCGTCTTTATTCTCTAGGACATACATCTGGTACCCATTTTAGGCGGGGTCGACCCGCAACGCATCGTACCATGATACAAATCCACGCAGCCAGCAGTGGGTTTCGATCGCTATGCGTTGGAATTGTGCGTCGGACTCCAACGCCTAAGCCACAGACGCTTCTATGCACAATTTATTACCAGGCATATTTCGCTGTATCTCGTCAGGAACGTTAGTACACATCAATTTAAATGCAATACATGCCCGGCTCTCTAGCGTAGTTGGCTAAACCAGATTGCGCGGTGACAGGGTGACGAACTCCTTGTGGTCCGGGTTCACTCCCGGGGGTGTGCAGAAAAGCCACATTTCTTCCAGATTTACGGTATTTACAATGGAATCAAGGCCGAAAGGTTGCGATATCCATAATACCGAGCCTAAGGGTTAAACAACTCATGGCTTCTGGATACTAAAACAAAAACAAACAAACACAATACAATACATCAGTACTGTCTGGATTTTTTTCACCAGGGCACACCGATGTGTTGGGAAATGAACAGACGGAAGACTGGCTGGCTCTTCACAACTTGATGGAATACTGATGCATGATAAGGCGGACGTGGTTAGGGCCTTGTTGGAGAGCGTGTACGGTTCGGAGGAGCAGATAGATCACCACAGTCTGGTGATATTGATGCAAAGGGGGAGGGGGGAGGGGGGGGGGTGACGAGAGGTTCCGGCAGATGCTCTAGGCTAAAAGGAAAAGCAAGACAGACGTTTAATCAGAATGCTACTGGCACCATTAGTATCGGAACTCTTCGCTGGCTGCTGAATGTGGGGACAAGGCGCTTATGGGTATACCCTGAGCGCTGTTATTTCGGTTCTTGAATCAAATCAAATCAAATCAATATAAATTGAAACACATAAACTAAATTAATTTGACTAAAATACAAATGGTCTCTCCCCTGAGTGGTTTCCGGTGCCCCATTTTAAGGAAGACAAGAATAGACCCACTGCCTACCCATAAGATTATCGTAAGAGTCCACTAACTGGGAGCTTTCTTCGAAGTCGGGGTGTATCAGCCTAGGAGGCAAGGAACCAACAGTCTGCACACAAATGTGTCAGATATTTCATACGGATGCACAAGCAACACTCAGGATCTGGAACAGAACTGGAGTCAGAAGTGGACAAACAACCAGATCTTTCCACCAGTCTACAGCTGGTGAATGCAAACAAGAAGAAATAGTCTCTAGGCAGGTAGGCGCGCTGCTGGAAAACAAATCGACACGTTCAACCAGCATCCCGGAAGGGGGAGCTTTAGGTTATAATTGTGACCAGGTTATTTGAGCCAATAAATGGCTTAGCACGGCACTCCTCAAATAGCCGTTAAAAGCTCCTGCAGTGTTGATACGATCACAGGAGACAGACCCAAATACTGTCTCGACCGGGGACGAAGACGTCTACCGGCGAGCCAATGAGTGACCCGGTCACCCGGTTTTTTTCGATTCATTGTTCTTTTAATTGCCGGAATTTCACGATAGTCATATGACCTATCAAGGTAAATTTCAATTTATAAACGTTTAGTTTATTCGAAAATTTATTTTATAGGATATAGTCTGGTCCCGTATGGCTCAAGTATTTTTTCTGCAGAACGGCAAGCTTCGCACGAAACCCGAGATAGAAAGACAGACCGACAGACGGAGGAACCGACGAACTAACAGACAGACAGACAGACAGACAGACAGACAGACAGACAGACAGACAGACAGACAGACAGACAGACAGACAGACAGACAGACAGACAGACGGACGGACGGACGGACGGACGGACGGACGGACGGACGGACGGACGGACGGACGGACGGACGGGACGGACGGACGGACGGGACGGAAACGGACGGACGGACGGACAGACAGACAGACAGACAGACAGACAGACAGACAGACAGACAGACAGACAGACAGACAGACAGACAGACAGACAGATAGATAGATAGATAGATAGATAGATAGATAGATAGATAGATAGATAGATAGATAGATAGATAGATAGATAGATAGATAGATAGATAGATAGATAGATAGATAGATAGATAGATAGATAGATAGATAGATAGATAGATAGATAGATAGATAGATAGATAGATAGATAGATAGATAGATAGATAGATAGATAGATAGATAGATAGATAGATAGATAGGTAGAATCAATGGAAATCAACTGGATGCCGTCTTCACAGTGATGGTTGGCATAAACTGATCTCCAACACACCCTGTCTGGCTGTTTACTTTCTCAGACTGCTACTTGTCTATCTCTTGACGGTATCCTACTACTTGTGTCAGTGCCCGACCTGTTACTACTTGCATCACTGCCATACGCGGGGCAAGGGGTTGGAGTCTGGTTTTCTTCGTATACAAATAGAATAGTCCGCATCGAGACAGAGGTATTTTGTTTAAAGAAATCTAACCATTTAACTAACATCCCTAAAGGTGGAGCTTTAGTTTATAATTGTGACCAGGTTATGTGCGCCAGATAAAATGGCTTAACATTTTACGACCCCCACCCTCCCCTCCCCCCAAAGAGCCCTGAAAAGGACTCCTACAGTGCTGATGCGATCAAAGGAGAGAGACCCAAACACCGTCCCAGGCGGCTACTAACTCGTCTACCGGCGAGCCAGCTCCCCCCCCCCCACACAAAAAAAAACAGCGTTACACCATACAAGTGACCACTGTACCTAATTGTTTTTTTTTTTTTAGGGGGGGGGGGAAAGGGGGAGGGGTGTTGGACATTTGTTGATGACGTCGTGGACTTTGTTTTTATAGTTTGGTCTGCGTGCAAATTGTAATGAGACTTTACAAACACCCTGTTTAATCACTGAGTGAAAGTTACACACGCTACATTCTGGAGAGGCTTGATTTCATTATTAACTGCGCAGAATGAAATTAAAGCCCCAGATTCCTACAAGTTTGTCGATCAAGGGACAAACGACCCTGATGGAAAAGGCAGTTAGGAGCCTTGGCCATATGTACTAACTGACCTTGTTGGGAAAGAAGGCTGTCCAGTGAATACAAGAGTCAGTGTCTGGTGGTCAGCTGGCTATTGACCAGACCAGGATGATCGGACAGTTGAAGATCTGGTGTCTTCAACTGATGCCCATGCCTTGGCCCCGCTAGCATCTGCTATATCTACGAGGTCAGCACGAGCATTGATGAGGTCATAGGAAGGAAATGGCTGAGGTTTCCACCAGGCCTGATGTTGCTCTGTACTGTAAAAGGAAGAGGCTGGCTCTGCCCTCAAGGACTTCAACGTCAGGATAGCCAATCAAGCGATTATGTTGCACGAGTCTCCCGATCTGCCAGTACGCTTAACCCAGCCATCAACTGGAGAGTACGATGTAGGTGTATGATGTCAATAATTCTGCCCAACAGGCACTGCAATTAAAAAAGCCATTGGGGACATGTAAAACAGGAGGCTGGGTTTCTGCCAAAGAAAGGTTAAATGGTGGTATATTTCCTCAATAACTATTTTTTAAAATCAAGTCTTTAATTCACTCCTTCGTGTGTGTGTGTGTGTGTGTGTGTGTGTGTGTGAGCGTCTGCCTATAATCATTTGACCCTACGAATCCCAGAGCATGGACATACAATACCGTAAACTATGGTGTACAAGTCAACCTGGTATATAAGTCGACCTTAAGACTTTTTAGCTCGAATTTTTTTATTAAGCCTACCTGTACCATTGTACAGAGGGAAAATAGAACATGTTGTGACCACTGGAAAGATCTATGGAAGGAGAGAGAGAGGAAGACAAAGAGATAGATGCTTGACAGTTTTGTTGCATGGCATGGAGGCGTGTCGGCACACGAACTGATACATTATGCATGAGATCACAGATTATGGAGAGGCATGATCGCCCACGCCAGTCGGCAAGGCACCTGATGATGATGATAATGATGTACCATTGTATACCTGCCATACAAGTCGACCCTTAGTTTCTATAATATTATTTAAGGACTGAAAAGTAGATTTATACACGATAATAAACAGCATAGTATTAAGTTTTCCCCCTTTATCTTTCATACAAAACTTATAGACACCGATGAGTTTCGAACCCATGCGAACAGACAAAAATCTCAAGCTGAAATCAAGCAACCAAGTCTTAGCGTCTTTCAGTCGGTTAAACATCGTATCAGTTACAACTATAACCCTAGGTACACCTCTAACCACTTTTCGCGGCGTCCATTTTTGAGTAAACAATTATGAGAGCCACTCGAGACTGTTGGCAGAAGATAACCTTTTAATCTGAAGATTCAACAATATGTAAGAGTGTTATTTTTTTTCCCTGGTTAGAGTTGATTTCCAATCCTTGCGTTGTGTTATGTTTTGCTGAGTCTATATAGTGGTTTGATTGCAGTTACTTATGTTTTCGTTGATGTTTGCCAGTTCTTATTCTTCTTCTTCTTCTTCTTCTCCTTCTCTTTCTTCTTCTTCTTCTTCTTCTTCTTCTTCTTCTTCTTCTTCTTCTTCTTCTTCTTCTTCTCTTCTTTCTTCTTTCTTCTTCTTCTTCTTTCTTCTTCTTCTTCTCTTCTTCTTCTTCTTCTTCTTCTTCTTCTTCTTCTTCTTCTTCTTCTTCTTCTTCTTCTTCTTCTTCTTCTTCTTCTTCTTCTTCTTCTTCTTCTTCTTCTTCTTCTTCTTCTTCTTCTTCTTCTTCTTCTTCTTCTTCTTCTTCTTCTTCTTTCTTCTTCTGTCTTCTTCTTCTTCTTCTTCTTCTTCTTCTTCTTCTTCTTCTTCTTCTTCTTCTTCTTCTTCTTCTTCTTCTTCTTCTTCTTCTTCTTCTTCTTCTTCTTCTTCTTCTTCTTCTTCTTCTTCTTCTTCTTCTTCTTCTTCTTCTTCTTCTTCTTCTTCTTCTTTCTTCTTCTTCTTCTTCTTCTTCTTCTTCTTCTTCTTCCTTCTTCTTCTTCTTCTTCTTCTTCTTCTTCTTCTTCTTCTTTTCTTCTTCTTCTTCTTTCTTCTTCTTCTTCTTCTTCTTCTTCTTCCTTCTTCTTCTTCTTCTTCTTCTTCTTCTTCTTTCTTCTTCTTCTTCTTCTTCTTCTGCCTTCTTCCTTCTTCTTCTTCTTCTTCTTCTTCTTCTTCTTTCTTCTTCTTCTTCTTCTTCTTTATTTCTTCTTCTTCTTCTTCTTCTTCTTCTTCTTCTTCTTCTTCTTCTTCTTCTTCTTCTTCTTCTTCTTCTTCTTCTTCTTCTTCTTCTTCTTCTTCTTCTTCTTCTTCTTCTTCTTCTTCCTTCTTCTTCTTCTTCTTCTTCTTCTTCTTCTTCTTCTTCTTCTTCTTCTTCTTCTTCTTCTTCTTCTTCTTCTTCTTCTTCTTCTTCTTCTTCTTCTTCTTCTTCTTCTTCTTCTTCTTCTTCTTCTTCTCTTCTTCTTCTTCTTCTTCTTCTTTCTTCTTCTTCTTCTTCTTCTTCTTCTTCTTCTTCTTCTTCTTCTTCTTCTTCTCTTCTTCTTCTTCTTCTTCTTCTTCTTCTTTCTTCTTCTTCTTTCTTCTCTTCTTCTTCTTCTTCTTCTTCTTCTTCTTCTTCTTCTTCTCTTCTTCTTCTTCTTCTTCTTCTTCTTCTCTTCTTCTTCTTCTTCTTCTTCTTCTTCTTCTTCTTCTTCTTCTTCTTCTTTCTTCTTCTTCTTCTTCTTCTTCTTCTTCTTCTTCTTCTTCTTCTTCTTCTTCTTCTTCTTCTTCTTCTTCTTCTTCTTTCTTCTTCTCTTCTTCTTCTTCTCTTCTTCTTCTTCTTCTTCTTCTTCTTCTTCTTCTTCTTCTTCTTCTTCTTCTTCTTCTTCTTCTTCTTCTTCTTCTTCTTCTTCTTCTTCTTCTTCTTCTTCTTCTTCTTCTTCTTCTTCTTCTTCTTCTTCTTCTTCTTCTTCTTCTTTCTTCTTCTTCTTCTTCTTCTCTTCTTCTTCTTCTTTCTTCTTCTTCTTCTTTCTTCTTCTTCTTCTTCTTCTTCTTCTTCTTCTTCTTCTTCTTCTTCTTCTTCTTCTTCTTCTTCTTCGTCTTCTTTCTTCTTCTTCTTCTTCTTCTTCTTCTTCTTCTTTTCTTCTTCTTCTTCTTCTTCTTCTTCTTCTTCTTATTCTTCTTCTTCTTCTCTTCTTCTTCTTCTTCTTCTTCTTCTTCTTTCTTCTTCTTCTTCTTCTTCTTCTTCTTCTTCTTCTTCTTCTTCTTCTTCTTCTTCTTCTTCTTCTTCTTCTTCTTCTTCTTCTTCTTCTTCTTCTTCTTCTTCTTCTTCTTCTTCTTCTTCTTCTTCTTCTTCTTCTTCTTCTTTCTTCTTCTTCTTCTTCTTCTTCTCTTCTTCTTCTTCTTCTTCTTCTTCCTTCTTCTTCTTCTTCTTCTTCTTTTCTTCTTCTTCTTCTTCTTCTTCTTCTTCTTCTTCTTCTTCTTCTTCTTCTTCTTCTTCTTCTTCTTCTTCTTCTTCTTCTTCTTCTTCTTCTTCTTCTTCTTCTTCTTCTTCTTCTTCTTCTTCTTCTTCTTCTTCTTCTTCTTCTTCTTCTTCTTCTTCTTCTTCTTCTTTCTTCTTCTTCTTCTTCTTCTTCTTCTTCTTCTTCTTCTTCTTCTTCTTCTTTCTTCTTCTTCTTCTTCTTCTTCTTCTTCTTCTTCTTCTTCTTCTTCTTCTTCTTCTTCTTCTTCTTCTTCTTCTTCTTCTTCTTCTTCTTCTTCTTCTTTCTTCTTCTTCTTCTTCTTCTTCTTCTTCTTCTTCTTCTTCTTCTTCTTCTTCTTCTTCTTCTTCTTCTTCTTCTTCTTCTTCTTCTTTCTTCTTCTTCTTCTTTTCTTTCTTCTTCTTCTCTTCTTCTTCTTCTTCTTCTTCTTCTTCTTCTTCTTCTTCTTCTTCTTCTTTTTCTTCGTCTGCTTGTTCTTCTTCTTTATTCTTCTTCATCATCATCTTATTATTATTATAATTATTATTACCATCATCATCATCATCATCATCATCATCATCATCATCATCATCATCATCTTCCTTCTTATTCTTCTGCCACTCCTCTTCCTCGTGTTCCTATTCCTACCTAGTCACTATCCTCAGTAGCTGCTGATGCTGCTGCTACTACTACTGCTGCTGCTGTTGCTGCTCCTGCTACTACTACTAATACTACAAACAACTCTTCTAGTGCCCTATTCATTGTCCATGTTTTGCACTGACAACATAAAATACAGATACAAGGGCTATTATTCATTTGCTGTTTTGCTGGAAGAGAGACGTATGGGTATCTAAGCAGTGGGGCTAAGGGGTATGTGACAGAATTGGTCTTCTCTACTTTTTCTTCTATCTCTCTATGGAGTCTGTCATACTCAGTAAATGTGCTTCCTAGATATCTGAATGACCGTACTTGGTTGATTGTAGTACAGTTAACCGGAAATAATCTTAGGCAACAGATCTGCTTCTATACATTCAACCTGCCTTGTTTCAATACTGTTTTGATGAGATTTTGAAAAAAAATATTCTTTAACTTAGAAAAATAAACGTTCAGTTTCAAGGATAAAGTAAATGTGTTTGGTGCCTCTCCCCCTGTTTTCATGCCCTAAACACGTGCTTATTGTACTTCATGGTTAGAATCCGGCTCTGTAACAAATACATATCCAATAAAACGTAACAAATACATATCCAATAAAACGTAACAAATACATATCCTATAAAACGTAACAAATACATATCCAATAAAACGTAACAAATACATATCCAATAAAACGTAACAAATACATATCCAATAAAACGTAACAAATACATATCCAATAAAACGTAACAAATACATATCCAATAAAACGTAACAATTTCATGTACAATAAAACGTAACAAATACATATCTTATAAAACGTAACAAATACATATCCAATAAAACGTAACAAATACACATCCAATAAAACGTAACAAATACATATCCAATAAAACGTAACAAATACATATCCAATAAAACGTAACAAATACATATCCAATAAAACGTAACAAATACATGTCCAATAAAACATAACAAATACACGAACTTCTTCTTGTTCTGTCTCTTCTCTACTCCTGAAATGCCTCTTAGCATCAAGGCAGGAAGAGATCTTTGGAACAGACTTGTCTACTGGCTTCGTATATAATACTTTTCAGTGTCTCCGATATGTCAGTTGTCTATCAGCTTTAACCACTGTAACTGTATAGCATTGTTCTGGCTGGTGCCGTGTCTTCTGCTGGCCTCCTACCATGGCCAAACCATTTTAATTGTTTTCTACACATCAAGTTCAGTACCGACTGGTGAAGTGCTTCCCCTTCTCTTCTTCTTTTTCGCGTTCACTGGCTGTAAATTCCGGCGAAGAAATCTGTTTGTTCGCGCACTTCTTGGCTTCAGTCCTGTTCCAGAGCCCGAGTGTTGTGTGTGCATCCGTTTGACAGATCTGACTAATTATATTGCAGACTGCTGGTTCCTTGCCTCAGGCAGATGCAATTCGACTTCGAGAAAAGCTCCCAATAAGTCTACTTTTACGACATGCTTTTTGGGTAGGCAGTGGGTCTATTTTTGTTTTCCCTATAATAAGGCCCCTGGAACCCACAGGGGAAACCCTCCTCTTGATAGCCTCGTTTCTAAGTTGATCTTTCCTGAAATTAAAATCTGAAAACAGAACAAAGTGAAAAACGGAAACAGACACAAGAGGGCAGATTAGCTAAATAAATAAACCACGTATCACAGGAAATCAAATACGAAGTTTATCCACGACTTGATAAGAGAAGCGCGGATATTGGGCAACCCAAATAAAGACTTGTCCAAACAGTATTAATGGCACATAGCTGGGCTGTATTGACATTGTGTACAGCTAAATATCATTGATCATCTAGCGGTATTCATCATGTGGTGTTCTGCAAGTTAATCAATCTAGTAACGTCATCGCAATAAAAGCTGGCCGAAATGACATTTGACACTTTCTGTCACTCAGATATTTCTGTTTGTTTCCTTCTCACACCTTTTATGCCCAAATTCCCGGCTTGGATGAAAGTAGAACATTATACACAACAATAAAAAGAAGACACAAAAAAAGTTGTTTGGTCATGCGTTGAGAAAAGGAGCACTGTAAAATAATGTGACGACAGGAGAGATCACTGGTTGAAGAGACAGAGGCAGGCCAAGAGAAATGATGGTGGATGGCTTAAGACAGTGGCATGGAGGAACATCATCATTGGAATTGATCCGGGAAACCAAAGACCGAGATCTGTGGAGATGCGTGAACGCCTATGCCAGCTGGCAAGGCACTTGATGATGAGGGGAAACTGCATCTACAGCAAGTATGTTGGAGGTAAAATACGTCTGAAAGGCGTATGAAAGTGAACTTTACCCAGCACAAAAACATCACTCGTCATCTCCATGTGGGATGTAATTTTTCGTTATTTGAAGCCCTTTCCTGGCTTTTGCCGGAGTCCCTGAATATAACTGGGCCACACGTGTGGCCATAACGGCTGAAAGGTGTTTCTGGGACCTCTCCATGGGAGTTCCTCATCCGCATGGTGGCACTTTGGGTCACCTGGTGTTTATCTCTTGTGTGATGTTCTGGTGGGGTACAACAAGCAAGCAAGCAGCAATATGGCACAAATAGAAGATGTTTCGAGATGACGACTCTCATGAGAGAGGGGAAAGTGGTGAACTGCTCTGAAACTACCATAGGACCATGAACAAATATCAAGCCAAAGGAGAAGCAGGCATTGCCAGGTTCACACGGTCACAATCAGAAACAACAAGTGAACATTGCGAACAGAAAACTTTCATCAGCACCTGACATGAATAGACTATGTTACATTTAAAGGTTCCAGCGCACAGCTGCATACATGTTCATATTTTACATTCACATCTTTGGGTTACCTAACGAGTCGTTGCTTCGTCTGTTATTTATCCCCACGTGGAGCATAAGGGTGTCGCCGTAGTATAAGGACTACACCCTCGCCTACGGATCCAAATGTCGTAGGTTCAAATCCGACCGGTGCCAGACTTTGTTTTCAAAAATCTCCTTGGCTCCCGGTCGAACAAGCCTTACATGCGTACCGGGGAAAGGTGCTTGGAAGTAAAGACGACAGTGTGATGCTGACTATATCACCCATCAAATGCCGACTGGTCTATAGAAAATAGGTCTAGCCCTAAATGCGTGGAAAAGGGTCCTTCACTTTTACTTACAGGAGTATACATTACTGACTAAAGAATCTACACCATAGCCCACCGGGCATACCCATAAAGGCTCTGTCTCCCGCAGCATATGTCTTATGGTGGAGAATGTAGATGCTAACCTTTTCAAGCACACTGATTACATATTCGCCGCTCCCTTCCTCTCATTTGCCCCTATGTATATTTCTGATATGACATTACAGCTAAATTGACATATTGCAAAATCACATTCTTCCCTTTATTAAACAGTCTTTTTGAGAAAACAATGCACAATGGACAATAAGCATATACGTTTAATGAAAACAGTATACGCTGTGAAGACAACGTAACACATGAAAAGCCAAACAGCAGAGTCTGGTAACGGGGCTACCACACGTAAACCACATAAACAACAAAATTACTTGTTACAACAACACTGCTGTCACGAATCTCCGTAACACAAGAAAAGTTACCAGCCCATGAATTTCCGTAACTTGAGCCTAATAAGTTAACACCCGAATCGGCTAATTTCACGAGTAAAAATTAACAACTTACTACAAAAAGATATCAAATAACACGGTGAATAACAAATCTTCGTGAGTTAGTTTGTTTTCACGCTTGTCGTGTATATAATTAGTAATATCATTTTCCCGGGTTTATTTTCACATCTATCGTGTGAATAGTTGACATATTAACTCCCGCGCAGAATTTTCTATGAAGCTAGATAAACTTTAACTCAGTGACTCTCTAGATACTTCGGATGCAGTGGCAGCATCATCATTCAGTGTATTGCCGACTGGCATGGGCAATCATGCCTCTCTACAACATGCGATCTCCCCTATCGTGTATCGGTTTTTGTGCTGACACATCTCCACGTCACAGTCACACATACAGAAAGAGCAATCGGTAATAACCTCGCTTTTTCTTCCACTGTCTCTCTTTTCCCCCCACAAATCTTTGAATGAATGAATGTAGAACTGACATCCCTATACTAGGGACATTCCCACATGTGCTTAGTCTCTTTTCTCAGTAGCCAACGAAGTGTCGCCATGCTTATATTACTATTTGCAATGAAAGACATTCCACATGGAAACAAATACAGCTCACAGGGCTACACCAAGCACTAAACTTAGTAGCACAGGCAGCGAAACCGTATACTACCGTCCATATGCGGAAACTGCATTTACAAAGCGCTGAAGGAAGCAAAAAAAAAAAAAAACTTTGAAGCTTACCATTCTGCCATGATTAGTCAACCATTTTAGACCGGAAGTGTTAAGAGTGCTGTTATTGTCTAGTGAACGGGACATTTTACAACAGTGTCGAAAAATGTTTAATGATTAATTAAGAATTGACATAGCAGCACCAAAAACATTACCATAACCGCTACACCCCTATCTTCAGCAGCAAGCGCAGAGTACAAATTCTAGTGTTACCTGTAGCAGTCTGAATTTATATCCGTCTCACTTTTCCCTTGAGTCCTGATTTTGTACCAGAAACAGTGTCGAAACCATAGCAAGACAGTCTGCTGTTAAACTGCCTTCAGCTAGAATTGAATCTGTAATTTCGGAATTACAAAGCGCGTTCGTAACGCTTAAGTGACAGACGTGGACATGAGAAAAAAAGCAGATGAACAAACACACTTTTAAGACTCACACACCCACAATATTTTATCCCTGCACCCCTCCACCACAATTCCCTAACAAACATGCCGTACAATGCGATTGTTATACACTTTGATCTTAGCTAAAAGTCCGAGAAGCGAGTAACTCTGTGTTTTCCTCGAAGTCGGTGCACACATGCCTGACAGACAAGGAACCAACAGTCTGCATATGATTATAACAGATACGTAAAACAGATGTGCATACAAAGTTAGAGCTCTGAAGTAAGACCAAAGTTAAAGATAAAACCTAAACTTTCCACCGGAGTTTACAATATGTAGACGCTGAACATAAGAAAAAGAAAATCAAACAATGTATTAACAATAGTGTATAACAAAAATACAACCACAGATCTATAAACGTATAAATAACAAACACATTTAAAGAGTTAGCTCACTGAAACGACGGGGAATTCATTGTTTATCATTTTTACAATGAGAATGAAAGGAATATACCGCCAACAAGGGAAAAGAATCGACAGAACAAAAGCTAGGCACATAGAACATGTATACTGCTAGCTGGTGATGTGGCATGAACGCATCTGTCTGTGTCAGTCTCCCTTCAAGACAAGCGATTCTCACACTTATTGGGGTACTTCTTATTCTTTCTTCTTCTTCTTCTTCTTCCTCTTCTTCTTCCTCTTCCTCTTCTTCTTCTTCTTCTTCTTCTTCTTCTTCTTCTTCTTCTTCTTCTTCTTCTTCTTCTTCTTCTTCTTCTTCTTCTTCTTCTTCTTCTTCTTCTTCTTCTTCTTCTTCTTCTTCTTCTTCTTCCTCTTCTTCTTCTCCTTCTTCTTCTTCTTCTTCTTCTTATTTTTCTCCTTCTTCATCTTCTTATTTTTCTCCTTCTTCATCTTCTTTTTCTTCTTCTTCTTCTTCTTCTTCTTCTCCTTCTTCTTCTTCTTCTTCTTCTTCTTCTTATTTTTCTCCTTCTTCATCATCATCTTCTTCTTCTTCTTCTTCTTCTTCTTCTTCTTCTTCTTCTTCTTCTTCTTCTTCTTCTTCTTCTTCTTCTTCTTCTTCTTCTTCTTCTTCTTCTTCTTCTTCTTCTTCTTCTTCTTCTTCTTCTTCTTCTTCTTTTTCTCCTTCTTCTTCTTTATATTTTTCTTTTTTATTCTTTTTCTTTTTTCTTCTTTTTCTTCTTGTTTTTCTTGTTCTTGTTTTTCTTGTTCTTGTTCTTGTTCTTCTTCTTCTTCTTCTTCTTCTTCTTCTTCTTCTTCTTCTTCTTCTTCTTCTTCTTCTTCTTCTTCTTCTTCTTCTTCTTCTTCTTCTTCTTCACCAATATCGATACGACCATCTTTCACCTCGTCAATATTCTTAAATTGACTCCTCCTGTAGGAAAACAAAAGACCAACTTAAGTGTGACAAGTACACAAAGAAGACAGCAGTGCTACTCATTACATCTGTTATTCGGTTGTAAGCACTAAGAATTTAGTCACCCAATTCTGTTTGAATTATGTCAATAATTTCTTTTAGCCCCATGTAAAAAAAATTATGAGGATCAGTGTTAAGATCTCACTCTGAGAACAGCCTTCTTCAGATTATCATTATCATCTTTAGGACCTTTAAATAAAGACCCCGCTGTACTGGGAACTGTTTTATCCCAGCCCGACCCGTCTATCAATGATTCATGACGGCTTCGTGTCTAACCAGCCTTCCAGTGCATTGCCAATCTTATTAATTACTTAACCGGTGTGGACTCTTGTTGATTAATCCATGCAGGCGTTTTTCTGAATTCTTTCTTTGTGCTTCTGTCTTGCTGTTCAGTGCCTGTGCTATATTGTTGTTGTTGTTTTTTTCTTCCTATTACTATCATTGATTCATTCTATTTGTGGTTTATCACTCACAGAATATGTTGAGAAAGGTGAAAACAGGCATGCTTCGTGCAGAGTGGCAAGCATTACTTCAGAGGTCCCGGGTAGTTAGCATCCTTTGGATATTTTCTCCAGGTCGTACCGGTGTGTTGGGAAATCTGTTCTTGTGTCTTTGGAAATGAGCAGGCAGATAGCCTGGCTGGCTCTACATCACTTGGTGCTGAACTGATATACGACAAGTCAGATATTATGAGGGCCCTTTGGGGGCAGGTGAACAGTTCGGAAGCACAGATAAATTATTACGGAGAATGGCACTGCGAGAAATTAAGATAGGATCTGGCCGATGCTCAACACTCAGGGAAAGGATAAGACGGATATACAATCAGAAGGTTAATGGTACCATCGGAATTGAAACTCTTTGTTTGCTGCTGACGATGGGGACTGAGCACTTATAGGAGTGTCCCGAGTGCTGCGATGTCGATTCCTAATACAACATTCAACATTCTGTTTGTGGTTTATCATTCTCTGGCAGCATTTAAATCAGTACGTTTCAGCAATTTAACGCGATCTCGGGGTATGCGAGATTTGGTAGGGAATTCCGCGGAATTGTCCAATTATAGAATTTAAAATTTAAAAAAGAGGGGGGGGGGAGGGTAGTTTCCCCTTCTTCTTTTTCTTTCGCCTGAAATATATTATCTATATCTGCAATGCCGTCTCTAGAACGAACTCCACTGTCTTTTGTAATTCACTTAGCGTAAAGTTCGGCTTGAAACGGTGTTTCTCTTGGTCACCCCTTAGGCAGTGCGATGTGAAGTGGGCCTATTTTGGGGCAGGCTCTAAAAAAGGCCGTCTTGTGCTGTCGGGAGAAGGGTAGGGCCCTGAAAAAGAGCGACAGTCTCCACGTCTGCATACTCTTCGGTTGAGATTAGGTGTTAGGGTAAGATGCAGGAATGCAGACATGACAAGGACATTCACGGCTAAGTGACGAAAAAGAAGAAACTCCACAGGGAAGCATGTACAGCAGTAGTCTACCAATCATCAGTAGAAGTAATCTCTCGTCCTCAAATGTTTTGGCCCACGAGCTCCTAGACATTTTCAGAGAGTGGGCCCACCTAAGTTCAAGAGGCCCAGGGGTGATTTCCTCCTGCTGCACGTATTACCGGATGTTTATCGGACAGGGACATGACGAAATTGGTGAATTTGCAAAAGGTACTGTGGTATA
>CAJHNH020001134.1:87500-90000 GCA_905116865.2 Candidula unifasciata
GTGGATGGGGTGTTTATGTGTGTCTGTTGTTTAAGACATTTTAACCAATTTTCAGTTTTACATGCATGTTACCTATTGGCGTGGTTAGGTACGTTTTAGAAAAATATTTGGTACTACGTCCGTAAAAAATTTCGGCAGCCCTGTTACTAATATTGTGTATGAAGGTTAGACGACTGAAATACCTAGGTTTTGGATGGGGAAACTGAAATAATGGAGCTTGGGGTACTTTGTCTGGGTGGGAAATACGTACGTCCTAACTGGCAAAGAAAATCAAATGGTTTAGCACAAAAATTATCAAAAGTTGGATACAAAAAAGTTATGAAAAGACATATTTTATAGACATCAAAATCAGATCAAGAGCAGATGTAGCAGAGACAGAAAAAAATTAAAGTAACAAACCAGTTTACTTACATAGGTGGTAATGCTGATAGTCAAAATAGCACAAACAAGAAACAAAATGACACGCTTTGACAAGGACTCAACAGCTTTTAAAAGCTTGTACAAAATATACACCTCTCTATTATGTATTGTTTGAAAACAATGTATGTGTTTTTAATTCTAATGTTATTTTAGTTTTTTTTTTTTTTTATAAATGCCCCTAAATTTAGGAGAACCCTTTAAAACAGAGAAGAAAAGTTAAATGCATTCGACAACAATGCGACCGAAAATGTATTGACAGGCACTTATAGAAAGAAGTAGAAAGATGAAGAACACACTAGATAACATAAAAATCGAAAGCTATTGTTAATGTGCCGGGAATCGAACCTGTTACCCCCAGAGAGCGTGCGCTCCTTGCTGTGGAAGCAAGTGCACTAAGAATATGGTCAACTAGGCTCCCCAACACCCCCCCCCCCCCCTCAACAATAAGACAAAATGTGTCTTAATGACCATGTCTATCGTATAGCTTGAGATCCACGACTATGGAATACGGACAGAATTCATTTCAAACTACTGAAATGGCACCATAGGTTACACAAATTTGTATTAACCAAAAAATGTGTGGAATGACAAGCACAGCAACAATTTACGAACACAGTAGACAGTAATACTTTGTCAAGAATTCACAAACATTTAGGAAAGGTATTTGAAAAACAAATGATTGGGGAAAATTATGAGCAGAAAATTGAATTTATTCAAGAGAAGTTAAAAAATAAATATCTTGGCAACCATTAGCATCGGCAGTTACAAGGCAGAGAAGATGGCGCCATTTTCTGAGAGGGCGCGGGATTCTGAGAAGAAACGAGCAGAAAACCATAAACAGGCACTGAAATAGGAAATAGAAGTACAGGGGTCAAGTAAACAAGGATGTCTGAGGGAAATCATAATGTGAACGTTGATGAGAGAAGCCAGAGGTGCTGGACTGAATTTACTCTGTAATATCAAAGTGATTACACAAAACGTAACGGAAGAAAGGCATAGAAAACTAGACTGCGACATATAAAGGCAAAATTAGGTAATAAATGAATGAATGAATGAATGAATGAATGAATGAATGAATGAATGCATGAATGAATGAATGAATGAATGAATGAATGAATGAATGAATGAATGAATGAATGAATGAATGGGCTATAGTAACGTTTCCCGTCTGCACGCAGTCGTGGAGGTGGGGTGGGGGTGGGGTGGGGGGGGGGGCAGGCGGCAATCTCTCGAGGGACGTAGGGCTGAATTTTTTTAAAAGTGAAGCAGTCAAAGATATTTGTGGGCAACTGTTTGCATGAAAGAGCTAGAAGAAGAAGAAGAAGAAGAAGAAGAAGAAGAAGAAGAGAAGAAGAAGAAGAAGAAGAAGAAGAAGAAGAAGAAGAAGAAGAAGAAGAAGAAGAAGAAGAAGAAGAAGAAGAAGAAGAAGAAGAAGAAGAAGAAAGAAGAAAGAAGAAGAAGAAAGAAGAAGAAAGAAGAAGAAAGAAGAAGAAAGAAGAAGAAGAAGGAAGAAGGAAGAAGGAAGAATGAAGAAGGAAGAAGGAAGAAGGAAGAAGAAGAAGAAGAAGAAGAAGAAGAAGAAGAAGAAGAAGAAGAAGAAGAAGAAGAAGAAGAAGAAGAAGAAGAAGAAGAAGAAGAAGAAGAAGAAGAAGAAAAAGAAGAAGAAGAAAAAAAAAGAAGAAGAAGAAGAAGAAAAAGACGAAGAAGAAGAAGGTAATACTAATGTTAAAAAGAAAATTGTATTTGTGAAAACACAGAAATTTTTTTAGGCCCTACATATTATAAGGCCCTCGGTTGTGGCTTGGCTTATGCCTTCATCCAGCACTGCTTGCTTTTGAAAAGTGTCTCTTCGAGTCACCGAGTGTAGGTCATTAAAAATGCCGTCCTGGAGCACTGAAAAATCTATGTCTTTTCTCTGTGTGGTTTTGTATCCTTCATTTCTTTGACTATGTCGGTTCAGAGGAAAAACATTCTAGTCATTATCACGATATTTCAACGTGTGCTACCCAGCGTCACTATCTTTAGCTCACCTATTGATTCACTGGAAATCATTTAGCCTTCTCCCAAAGCTTCAGATTGG
>CAJHNH020001134.1:95000-97500 GCA_905116865.2 Candidula unifasciata
GGCGGACAGCGCAGCCCCCCAAGCCGGACAGGTCAAAGGGTAGAGACCAGACAAAAAGAGACATCCTGGTTGGTGTTAAACCTCTCACTCGACCGGAACATCCGTTTCGTCTGTGGCTTAGGCGTTGCGAACGCGCTTCGTAATGCTGGGGTGCTGGGTTTGATCCCAACTGCGAACCTTACACCTTGCGTTAGTTTCAACGGTGGTATCGATAAACCGACCCTACAGTAAGCAATGACAATCTACTGGACATAAATTTGCCTTTAAAACCACAACAAACAAAAAATGCTGGATTTGGTTCTGCAACGTGCTGTAAAGGATACCCAACCAACTAACTATCGAGTGCCTAATTTAACTTATTCATGCGGTTAAGCGGATTCATGGATATTTTATTTGCTTCTCATTTTTGAAATGGTAATCCCAACTGCAATCCTAGAAGAGAAATGCTGCCAACTCTATCCCGTTACATCATCAAGTAGAACATTATAGCTGCCTACCTAGACTTTTTTTTCGCGGCATAGCAGAGGGCCGCGGCCCAAGGTTTGAAGAACACTACTCTGTAGGACATTATTTGCTGGAGTCCAGTCATGCAATTGACAAGAATAGTCCCCCTCTGTGGGATTTCCCACACATATAACAGGCGAATACTGAGACGGGCTTTATTAATACAAATGAATAATCCTGTCTTATGTAAACAGAAGGAATTACCTGTCTATTTAAAGATACCCTGGTAAGTCGCGTAACTGGAGTGAACGTCTAGCGATAAGGAGACAATGGATCGTAGGAGACATTTTGGTATTCCAGAGGAGTTTATGCATTTTAAAACTCCATTGTATGTTGATGTAATTCTGTTCAAACTAAATTGTACAATCAGTCTATTACCTTTGTCCCCATTATTTAATTTCACTGCGGGAAAACGCTGTTTTGAATAGCTATGTAATTGCTAAAATACCCGGTTTTTTGTGTGTGGGTCATATGTCGTTTCCAGAACATCATCATCATCGTGTGCCCTGCTAAATGGCGAAGGCGTTCATGCGTCTCCACAGATCACGATCCCTGGTTGCCTGTAACAGCTTTCTTGATTGTATCCCTCCATGCCATCGTTTTAGCACATCCAGCATCATCTCTCTTGGTTTGCCCCCCCCCCCCCCCCCCCCTTTTCCCACCGATCTTTTCAGTTGTCACGATGTTCTCCAATGTCTCTCTTCTCGTTATGTGGCCAAAGAACATTGTTTATCTCTTTCTTATTGTTGTATATAAAGATCAACTTTCATTAGCTTCTTTCAAACAATCGTTGTTGGTTACTATGGCTGTAAAGGTATTCGTAACATTCGTCTCAGAAACCACGTCTGGGTTGCTTCCAAATTCTTATTAATTTGTTTACTGCCATTCTGAGATTCGCTGCCGTACAACAGAACAGTTTTTATGTAATATTTTAGCACTTTTTTCTTTTTTCAAAGAACAGCAAAAAAAAAAAAAAAAAAAAAAAAAAGAAAAGAAAAAAAAAAGGAAAAAAAAAAAAAGAAAGAAAAAAAAAAAGATTCACCTTTTCCAAAAAGCCAAATTGTCAAATCTAATAAACTCTTATCTATTTATTTAAACCATTAAATGATAACGAGCGAATCCTCGCGCCTGGTAAATGTGTGCAGTTTATCGTGAATGTATATTTTACGTGTCGTTTCGTCTTTGAATTCGTCATAACCAATGTTTGCTTTTCAGGAATTATGCCGGTGGTATCTTTTCTGGAGTGATGTGTTCATGGTGGGTCAACGTGTGCGGGCTGTAGTGTGAGATGCAAGGATTTGGTTTATATATACGTGGAAAACCTGTCATAATGGGAACTCCTATCGCGAAACTGTCTAGTTGCATCTCTGTCGACGGGTATATCTCCTTGAGTAACACTGTAATCAAATGTTTACTGTTTCTTCTTCTTATGTTTCTTCTTCTTCTTCTTTTTCTTCTTCTTCTTTTTGTTCTTGTTGTTCTTCTTGTTCTATTTCTTCTTCTTCTTTTTCTTCTTCTTCTTTTTCTTCTTCTTCTTCTTCTTCTTCTTCTTCTTCTTTTTCTTCTTCTTCTTCTTCTTCTTCTTCTTCTTCTTCTTCTTCTTCTTCTTCTTCTTCTTCTTCTTCTTCTTCTTCTTCGTTTTCTTCTTCTTCTTCTTCTTCTTCTTCTTCTTCTTCTTCTTCTTCTTCTTCTTCTTCTTCTTCTTCTTCTTCTTCTTCTTCTTCTTCTTCTTCTTCTTCTTCTTTTTCTTCTCCTTTTTCTTTTTCTTTTTCCTCTTTTTCTGTTTCTTCTTTTCTTATGTTTGCTCTTGGAACAGCTGTTGGCACGCTGTGTTGTGATTTACAGCTAGACTACGTTATCTATGCCCGTCGGGTCAACACGTCTGACTTTAGTAAAAAACACATCAGTAGCCATTCATGGCGTGTCTGTTAAGGTGGCAGGGTGTCTGTTGTTTATCATCACCAACTGGGATGTTTCGGTTTGAACAATTCGATTG